>QQSS02206700.1:0-11723 GCA_003687565.2 Craspedacusta sowerbii
TATGCGAGGACTTATCTTTTCCCAAATGTTCATCAATCCGAGTTTTCAGATGTCTGGAGGATTCTCCAATGTAGCAGGCATTACAGCCAGCACAAACAAATTTATAAATAACTCCAGATTGTAAACATTTGAGAAGCGGATCCTTTAAAGAAAGGAAAGACCCAGACTTAAATGAAACAAAAATAAGTTTAACGTCAATACCTACGCAATACTTACTAACAATGTTACGAATTTTTTGGTTAGTTAAGTTTGCACATAGCGTCTATCGTGTAAGTGGTTTTCAAGTGTCCTTTCTACGAACGATTGGTTTATTTACGTATCCTTGTAAAGTCTCTTTGGTTAAGTTCAAAATGACAATGGTTTTGTCGAAACATGTCCTTGAAATTAAAACGAGTTTTTTTTCTTCTTAAAGTAATTACCAATAGTTACATTACATGAAGTCTTGCAATTCTAAATGTGTTTTGCATGATGGAAATCCAGGCGGATTTTTATTAGTGTATTTCCTTATTGAATAAGTATCAGGGTTTTAAATTTAGGCTTTAACACTAAACAACTTGCAGCAGCTGCTGGTGCTGATATTTGCTTCTGAATTTATGATTTCTCTATTGGTGCAATTATTAGGAGCGAAGCAATTTGGAACATGTATATCTTAGAGCAAGATAAAAAACAAACAGTCATTGAATGCAATTGACTTACGCATACGTACATAATGCACAATCACGTTTTTCTCTAACCGAGCAGGCGGTGTCTGGAGAACGGGCTTTTTAAGGAGCATCCGTGGCCAGGCATGCGAGCCCGTTACAAAGACCGTTCTCTAACTAATGCTTTCAGAGAAATCCGGGATTCCCTCATGGTCACTTGGCTTACGCACACGTTCTGCCCTGTCCATGATGATTTTGAATTAGGTCAATATAAATCATGACATCGACGGAGTCGGTTAGTTCGACTCATCATCTCGATGTCTTCATGTTCTGCTCGTCATTTTCGCTGTCGTGACGAGACTTGGCCTAAAGAGGATGAGCAGTCACGTTTAATGGAAGACATTTTTGGAAGCTTGTTTTGTTAGATAGCTAGTGGCTTGATGTGCATGTATAATTATGGTGCTGCTGATTATGATAATGTTGATGATGAGGACGAGAATGATGAATCAGATGGTTGCGTAAATTAATGACATAATAATAAATTCTTTGTCATGGTTTTTGAAATTTTATCTGTTGCATCGTCACAAACATCTAGCGAGGAACATTTTTGGTGGCATTAGTGGCAGTGGTTCCACCTCAAAATGGGATTCCAGTTACATCTTTGAATTGTGAAATTTTTGTGTAATGTAATTCAGCTGCATGATGCATATTCGAATATGTTGTCTTGTTAAGTTTTGAAATTTCTATCTGTTATGTCATCTGTTGTTGTCCCAAATGTCTAGGGAGCTTATTTTGGTTACAGTAGTTGTTCCTCAAATTGCGCAAGTTGCAGTTTTAAACTATAAAATTTTTCTTCTATGATTATAGGTATTTAAATAGTAATTATGTGCATTTTATGACATGATTTTGGTTTATACTTCATTCTTAAAATTTAATCTGATGAAGTATACGCATGTAGAGCTTGATTCCAGTCCATTATAAAGTTTCGTGCATAGTTCGGTCGCCTTAAATAACTTCAGTCGTATATTCTGAACTTTAAATATCTTTTGATTCCTTTTAGTGATGTCTGCAGGAGAAAAACTGTTCTGATTGTAAATTGCCATGAGTGAAGGCTCAAATTCTCCCACCAAGCAACCATTTAACTGGTCTCTTGCCAAAGGATTTCTGGCTGGTGTTATCTTTTCGCACATCAACAAAGTTTTTGTTCTCAGTGCGACTGTAGGGTTGTTTGGTGGAATGTATGTGGAGCAGAACTTCAATAGTATTCCTAATGTGAAGGACGCTGTGAGTGACTGGATTGCAGCTATTAAGTCGTCTATGCCTAGCAAGAAGTAGAAAAATTTAAAATTTAAAAGCAAGTGAGTTTGATTTTTTTGAGTATTTACATTGAATTTTGTGATACTTGCATAATATAAAGCATTTTTTAATTATTCATGCCTTCTACTATGACTCTGATTTGTTATCTGCAGGCATTTGCATCTTTGCAGGCCGTCTTGATTGCAATTTTTGATTAGATAAATAAAATCGAAGGTCGACCCTTCATTTACTCAGTAACTGCACACTCTATCCCATAAATTCTTCTAACTAACTGGAAAGTGCTCGATGGCAGTAGGGTGGCTGTGTGGTCCTATTCTGGAAAGTTTGTTTCTTTTGTGTAGTGGGATCGAAGCGTACAATAAAATTCCTAAGCGTATTATAAAATTTTTCCAGTGTCTATAAACTGTAATTAAAGAAGGCATGCTGACAACATAGTTCTACCAAAAGCTGTACAAAGTCTCTTATGATACTAGAGGCAAGCCTTACTGAATCTCATGAAATCAACTTCTCTTTGAAAGGGTGACAAGTCAATTTGAAAAAAAAAAGGGTTTATGGTTTTTTTCGAGGGAACATTTTAGTGTTCCAATGTCTATGCATGCAGTCTGAGCTTTCAAGCTCTGTCTTATTAATTCCTAGTTAGGCAATGGGCATGTGCAGATGATTCCTTGACATAGATAACTCTGTAAATTATATGGAGATTTTCATTCAGTTATGCTTATGACACTTGCAGGGACAGCTTTCCTATCCTCGTTAACGTTTCTCTGTTTTGCACAGTTCCTTTTTCCCAAAATTTTTCTACAGAATTAATCTCAGATTGTGCTATCTATTTGCGTAGCATTTGCTTTGCTATTCTGTCCTGCTGTTACCTTGTTAGGTTTTTATGATTATGCTTATTAAAATATGTCTCCGAACTCAATTTCATCTTTCAGTTTCTACCGCTACGCATGCTATTTTCTGCATCAAAATTTCAATGAGTCAATTTCTGCGTTGTCCAGTGACCGCTCTAAAGTTCTACAGTGGAATTGTTTTTGCTGGTAAGAAGTAGTATCAGTTCCATCGAGGCCTATTTGTCAAAAACTGTTTTTATTAATTGTATATGATTGTGGAGTAGTTGTTTGTAAAGTCTACATAAGCTTTATTTGGTTGAAAATGGAATTTTACTAAACTGAAACGAAGCGTTTCATTGCATTGTATATCTTGCGATCTAATCCATCCTATACGTAATGGATTACTGTAGTCTGACCCAATGCATGACATGTGTATCATGTATTTAGTCATGTCATATATTTAGTGTCTTCCTTATTAACTGAGATTATTTATGGTCACTGAGTTGGTGGCTAAATCTTTGCCTGTGTGGTTATCTTGGTATCCAATGCAGTATATGGATGAATGCTTCGTTAAGTTGATGTAATGGTCCTGGTTCATACCAGCAGTAGTGTTAAAGCAAAGTGGGACCAATGGCTGTTTATTTGCACCCTGTTCTCTAAAATTCTGGATTAGTGGCTGTTTCACCAAAAAGAGTAGGAAAAATCTAGAATACATGAATTACTTGTTCTAGCCTGTTCATTTTGTGTTAAGCCCCATGGACTGTTTGAATATGTAGATCTTGCTTGCCATGCAGAAGCCTCAGCTGTGGAAGCATACCTGCTGGATTGTACTTGCTGTAACAAACCTGTTGTTAACTGCATGCTGAAGCATACTTAGTTAAGATTCTTGTCTAGGTCAGTTCTTAAAAACGTTTTCTGGTCATAAATTAATATCATAGTTACTGCTGGGTTCACTAAGGCTCGTGCATTTGAACTGCAACTTTCACCTGGTCAACAAAGTCAACTTCCAATCGGTTGTGCTTAGTAGGCTATCCATAGATTATTCTGCAAACACCTTATGACATTTTGAGACAAGTGATCGTTTTTTTTTGCTGTGTTAGATGGCGCTATCTCTTCCAGTGGTAGTTGTCAGTCTTTCAACTCATTTGCAAGACAACGCAGATGTCTTCAGTTAGTTCAGTTAGATAAAATAATAATTATTCGAAGTAAGTCTGTGTTTCAGAAGACAAGCATATTCTTTCAGTTTTTTCTTTTTCTAGTTTATCTGTAAAGGTCCAACAAGTTTGAATGGTGCCCTTAATTTATTAGTTGCCTGAATGTGTTTGTCACCCTTGGTTTGTTGCCCTTACGCAGATTTTGAGATTTATGTCTCTGTTTCCATGTTTCTAGGAGGCTCTGCATGAATTTGCTGTGCTCATACCTGGGTCAGTCTTGTCTGTGGAGGAATATTTGATAACTTGACCTGGACTTGCCAATTTTGTTTTTGTTTTCATAATGGTATTCCAAGCTAATGGATTGCAGAGCCTTTGGAGCCATCAGTTTTTTTTTTCTTTCTTGTATTGCCTAGGAGAAGGATCTCATGTGAGGTGTTTTCAAGAAAACTCTTTGGTTTGGTCTGTGAAGGCCTTTCAGATCTCGCGAATACACAAATTTTCAGGTATTAAGATATAGAATGGCTTGGCATGATTTTGGTAAGAAATTATCTGATGATGTCTTAGTGTATGCTTCAGCCTAGTTAAATGGGAGTCCTGACTTTTAATGTTTTAATGGTAACTTTTAATGTTTTGTCATAGAAGTTTCTAGCAACGATGATGGTAACAGGTTTATGTGTGTGATTGGTGGCAAATCTGTAAGAGTTCTTCAGCTGGCATCACAGCAGAGGTGAGAGCATTATACTTTGTTTCGACCATTAGACATGGCTGCAAAGAACCAAAGTATGTGGACTCGCCTAAGTAAACCTGTGTATGCATTCCGATATGCATGGACTGCTTATTTGTACCAAAATCAATTCGTTGTGACTTCATTGCAAAGATTGGTAAGTCTTACGTACAGGTGCTCGTAATCCATCTGCGCTCGCCAGGCTCGTCTGCGAGAGCTGTGTGCATTTTTCAGACACCGGAATATTCCTATCCTACTATTTTCCTGCACCTGGGTTAATTGATAATATTGGCTCCTGTCATTAAAACTTACTGGAAGATTAAGTTCTTTTTTTTTTTATCCTTTCTGGAATACTTCATCCCATATTTATTTGCGAATAAAGCACCAGAAATTTTTCAGGGCAACGTTAATGAATTATGTTCTTCGTTTTCAAGGCCGATTACTGAATAAGCTTATCATCTCTGCTACTTTGGCTCATGTAGCAGAGGAGTCGGTTTAATTTAATTTGCTTCTTTTTAAGTATGCCTGTGCCTCGACCCTGTTGTGTTCAAAGAAGCCATATGCCGATAATCATTATTCTTGCTTGTGTTTGCTGTTAGGGTATAGTAGATAGCTGATTAAACAAAATTCCCTGAGCATGAATTTTGATTAGCTGATTAGCTTGGCGGGCTTCAGATTGTTGGATTTCTTAGTCCGCTATATTGTAAACCGAGACGCTGCTCATTTATGTATAATCTAAGATCTAAATATCTAAGTGTCTTTATTAGGAATTCTGAAATCTTAGCTTAGCTCGTATTCTTCAGTTTGGATGTACCTTTATCTGTCTTATTAATTTTTTTGTTCGTGGCAGAAGTTTGGATTTACCTCGATGGCTTTGTGAAGAGACGAAGTTTGTTGACTGGATTTGGGACAGCTCTTGGTTTTCACGGAAGCTTGATCTGCAGTTGTGTTTTATCTCTGCTCACAATACCGTTCTATTTTGGAAGATCGGTGAAGAGCGGCCGAAAGTTATTGCGTCATGTGATGACCAGTGCATATTGTATCCATTCTGGTTCCAATTCTAGTGCAGGTCCAAAGTTTAGTAGCTACACATGCGCTTGAGTTTATTTTCCTTTTATGGCTTCATTCTTGTGTCTCTTAGCCGGCTTGTCTGCGATTCGTCACCTAGGGCATCTTGTTGCTAGTGCGATGTTGCTTGAGGATGCGAAATAGGCGAATAAAATTTGCCATTTTCTTAGATATGCATCAGAAATCAAGGAATTTCCCGTGCTTAACAAGTATCTGAAACTTTTTTGAAAGTTTTTTTTCCAACAGTTTTGTTATTCAATCGGGAACGCGCTATAGAGGCTGTTCTGTTCATGTACTTGTATATACTTGTAAACGGCACTTGAGTCCGCCAGGCATTCGTAGCCTAGGTTATTGAAAACCTTAGGTTTTAGGGTTATTCAAAACCTTAAGCTTTTTTTGTACTCTTACTCGCTGTACTCGAGTGTATGCAACCCAGCAGCAATTGTTAGAGAGTAGACAAGGGTTAGTGCTTGCTAGATGTCGGGTTTTCATCGTTTCCAACTTGCTTTGTGTCCATTGTTTTTGCTTCACTTTTCATGTCATTGATTCAGATGTCAGGTTCACTAAGTGTGATGACGATTTGTTTCCAGGAAGGGAATCCACTACTAGGTGTTTGGTGCGTTTGATGTTGATCGTGGTGAATGTTCCATATATCGGCATGGAAGCCCTTAGTACGTAAATGGCGTAATTCGCGAATATTCCCCCTCGTGGGTTGGAAGTTTTTGGGAGCGTCTTCCTTAACTTAGGCGTTGCAGATATAGTGCAACTTTTGATAAAGGGAGTGACGGTGATCTGCCTGTTGTGGCTGCTGGTACTGTGTTCAACCATGTTGTTCTGTGGAAGCCTGTGTATGATGTGCACCATCCGCATCAGTTCGTACATCCTTGGAAGAGATTTGTCGGTCACGAGGTAAGTGAACATTTTCACTCGAAATTGCTGGTGTCAATTCGAGGCATCCACAGCTTTTGTTTCTTTCGAGTGTCTTTTGTTGTTGTTGTTCTTGTTGTTGCGGTTATTATTTTTGTTGTTTCTATTGGGCTTATGTTAAGCGACTAACATCTGGATGAAGAAGTCTGGGATTTCAAGTTTCTACGATCGTACAGGATAAAGCTCTTTATAAATCTTGCTCATCAACAAGCTCCGATTCGTCTTTAGCGCTGTTTCTTCAGGGGGGATAAAATTCTGGCGAAAGAGACCGGCGAATATATTCATTAGTTAATCTTGACATCATAATTTGGAATGCCCGTGGTCACTTCTACCTATAAGCCGGAAAGGATAAGGCAGATCACGGTCGTTTGGTTTTTCCCACCTAAAATCATTCTGCTCGACTCCATTGCGTCATTGAAAGCGCTCCGTTAGTCCTCCGCGCATGCTCAGTGGGAATGACAACACATTCACCGAGGCGTCGTTTTCACCAATCTTTGTATGTAAAAGCTTGGTTAATCGTTTCCGTGTGTAAAGTATGGTGAATCGTTTCTGTATGTAAAAACTTGATGAATCGTTTCTGTGTGTATAGGCTCTGTGAGTCGTTTTGTATGTAAGAGCTGAATATTGATTATTGTGAACATGTTCTGTATGCAAAGGTTTGGTCAATCACTTTTCGTAAATGCTGTTATTGGCATTTTCTTTGTGAAAGTTGTCTTATCGCTTCGGTAGCAGTAGGTGAAAAACCTTTCTTTCTTTCATGCACGTTGAAAAAATATGGCCAAACTCGTTGCGGAACAGCATTCAAAAAGTAAATAACTAAAACTTATGATAACTAATGAATAGCTAACTACTAATGACCAATAAGCAGCATTTCTTAGATGCTAGCACGTTTCTATTCCTCGCTTCTTGAAAACAGTTTCTCGATCGCGTCGTCTGCGACCGTTGGTAGCGAATACTTTGAGCACTTCATTCGTCGTGAGCTAAGGCCGTTAGTGGCAAATACTTTAAGTCATTCGTCCCGAGTCCTCAGAGCTGTTCGCTTGTTTCTAATCATTGGTCGTAGTTATTCCTTATAAATTCCCGTTCTTTTCACGTTCCCGTTCGTCTCGTTTGTTAGGCCAGTTCGCCTGCGACTTGCCCTTGTTTGTCAGACACTCCGGGCGCACTTCGTGACTGCCGTTTGGAATTCTTCTTATCCCCAAGTCATACTTCTATGCGTAGTCGCTCGTCTACTTTCGGGGGGAGGTTAAAAGGATAGCAAATACGATCGCTATAAAGCAAAGACGAAATTCCTAATAAGAAGACCTAATGCCCTGCAAGACCGCCTTAAATAGAAGACCTAGATGCCCAATTCATACATCTACGCGTAGCCGCTCGTCTAATTACCGGGGAGGGTGAAAAGACAGTCTAATTGCTATTGACCCGAAGGGCGCGTTGGGGGCGAGACAACTTGGATGAGCGGGGGAAGGCAGCGTCTAGCGTAAAAGATAAACTAAATCCATCTCAAGCTTTTGCAATCGGTTTCTATTGTCCTCGCACCCCACGCGTTTGCCAACGCAAAGCGCCGGCATTCCTTATGGGAGAAACGACGTTCGCGGACATTCCAGTGGGAGTAAACTGCTCCGCGCACATACCAGAGCATGCCAGTGGGATAAATATTACGTCATGCGTACGGCGTCTCCAAAGTATGAATCGGGCTTTACGAAAACGCGGTTCAAACTTTGCTGATGGGCAATTTCCCGTGGTCGGTTCACTCGATTACCTTTGGTGATCATGTAAAAGGAAAGTCGCTTCTTGTTCAGCGGTTGATCTAGCCTGTGCATTTCGTTTTTGGGAGTTAGCTTGCCAATCAGTGGTTGGTTTGGTTTCTAGAAAAATCAGTTCAAAACGTGCGATTTTCAGCCAACCGTCCCATCGTTATAGACATGTGCTTTCCGGTAACCGTGACGCCGTAGTAGTAGTTATTACGTTTATTAGACACGACAACTCTTCCATTTCAGAAAGAAGCAAAGATTTCGAAGTACCATAAACATTGTATAACACTCACCTTATTAAGAGTCGTCGTGTGAATTTTGTAGGATCATGGATCATCAATCATGGACGATGGCAGAAATTTATTGGTCTGAGACATTTAAATGAAGCATTCAAACATTCCATTAAATGTCCTCGCTGTGAATTCATCGTTGTGACTCTCGCTGTGCTCTAGACCACACGTGCACAGAAATTTTTCGTTTTATCGTAGCACAGCGATAGCAATGACCTAAATATGTTACTCAATAGTGAAAACACTCTCGGTTTTGACAGCTACGAATGCTGTAGGGTAAAGCTTTTTAAATTTGTAATGTATGGCACTGAAGTGTTTGGACTTAAGCCTACTTTAATAGGCAAGATTTGCACCTGACGAGGGTAGCTAAATTTGAGTTAGCACTGTAGCAGACGAGATATCGACATTGATATCAACTACTTTGTTCTCTAAGTTTGTTGTTTTCTTTGCTTTAACGCCAAGACAAATATCCACCGTCTTCGCTTCGTCTTCGTCAATATCACTTGTCTTCGAATCGACGGCTTTCAGGACGGGAGTTTGTGCTTGGTCCCAATGCCGCACTTTGTATGCTCCAACCTTAATTGCATGAACTTTGAAGTTCGAGAAGTGCGACATTTGAACCACGGCTTAGTTTTCCTTGTTTCCCGCGTAGTTTGGTTACTCTCGTCTGGGTCGCATCAGTGCGGCAGAAGTCAGTGTGACAGAATTCAGTGTGACATAAGCTTCGGCAGCCTCTGCCGACAGTCGAATTTACGTCGATTTAGTTTGTCGAGTGAGAAGTGCGACGTTTGAACCACGCCTTTGTTTCCCTTGTTTCGCGTATCTTTTTGCTCGTGAATTTTTCCTGTACAGAGATCCGTTCGCCTGTTTCCTTCTAGGGTGTGATCTTTCGGATTGCCTTTCACCCGTCGGTCGACCAGCTTCTCTCTGTGTCAGATGACCGCAGCGTGCGTCTGTGGAGCATAAACGACTCCGCCTGCCTGCGGGTCATGTACGGACATTCTGCGCGCGTGTGGGATGCGTGCTACATCGGTGAAAGCGTCGTCAGCATTGGCGAAGATAGTGTTTGCATCGTCTGGAATGGCGATGGGAATGTTGTTAACAAATTTTGTGGGCACAAAGGTAACATCGGCAGACATTTGTTTGCACGCGCGGGGGCATGTGTGCTTGTTCGAGCGTGTATGTGCGTGTTTGTGCATGTGTTTATGTGAGTATGTTTGTATGTGTGTATTTGTGTCATCTAGCATTGATATATGTTTTTGCGTGTCTTTCTCTGTTTGCGTGCGCGTCTGTGTATTTATTTGTATGTGTGTATGTTCTCTGTGTGTGTTTGTGCGTGTGTTTGTGTTTATGTGTTTTTTTGTTCGTGTGCGAATGTTTGTTTATTTCGATATGTATGCTGGTATTGTGGTTTCAATTTTTCGCTTCCATGTTTCGAAATCTTTTTGACTTCTAAAGTAAACCAAGTGATGCGAAAGTCGTTAGGCACGCTGGGGATCCCACGAGCAAGGCCTTGGTATATTTATGGACAAGATATTTCCAAAGCTTTCTCGCCCGAACTCGAACTTCTGCCGTATCGGGAAACGTCTTAGATACTGTGCATGTCTAAATCTTAGCTTTGATTTTTATTTAATTTTCAATAATAACTTTTAAGATTTTATAATATTGTATATATTATATTATAATACAATAATAAAAATATTTATATGCTTATATATGTAATGATAGTAATAAAAATTTAATGATATTTTAATTTATTTCTTCAAATTAGCTGGCTTAACTTCGCGAGTGGTGGCGTTAATTGCCTTCTAACACTTACATTAGCTCGTGCTAACCGACACGGAGACATCTTCCTATTTCTGATGTTGTAGGTAAGAGTATTTGGAGCGTTGCTGTGAGCAGCGAAGAGGAAGGCCGCATTTTCACAGGGGGTGGCGACGGGGGTATCCGCGAGTGGAGTCTGAAGGGCGAAGGATATTTATCTTCGCGTGAGTATGAAAATTGGCTTTAAGTCATGGGTTTGGTATTTGCCGTTTGCGACCGTGTGATGCAGTAGCTGTGATCGTTTAAGATGTAGCTCCATCCAGCACCACCAAAGCAAGAGTGTAGTTGGCAGGGCTGATCTGTCTGCAAGCATGGAGGGAGTGGGAATGGCTTAGTGGTCTGGCGCCATGTAGCGCGTTGTGAGATGACAGGGCTTGATGTCTGCACCACCAAACGCGGAGGACAGGAAAGGGTTTGGTGTCTGCACCATCAAGCGCGGATAGGAGATGAAAAGGCTTGATGTCTGCACCATACAGCGCGGAGTGGAGATGAAAGGGCTTGATGTCTGCACCATCAAGCGTGGAGTGGAGATGAAAGGGATTGGTGTCTGGACCATCAAGCGCGGATAGGAGATGAAAAGGCTTGATGTCTGCCCCATCAAGCGCGGAGTGGAGATGAAAGGGCTTTATGTCTGCACCATCAAGCGCGGAGTGGAGATGAAAGGGTTTGGTGTCTGCATCACCAAACGAGGATAGGAGGTGAAAGGGCTTGATGTCTGCACTATCAAGCGCGGTGTGGAGATGAAAGGGTTTGGTGTCTGCACCATCAAACGAGGATAGGAGATGAAAAGGTTTGGTGTCTGCACCATACAGCGTGGAGTGGAGATGAAAGGGTTTGGTGTCTGCACCACCAAACGCGGATAGGAGATGAAAAGGTTTGGTGTCTGCACCACCAAACGCGGATAGGAGATGAAAAGGTTTGGTGTCTGCACCACCAAACGTGGATTGGAGATGGAAAGGTCTGCACCATCAAACTGATAGGAGATGGATGTGCTGAGCGTTTGACAGGACCAATTATGGCGTTGAGATTGATCGTTTCCGTATCGGCACCATCTTGCATGGGGTGAGGATCGAAAGACTTGATTGTGATGCACGTCAGTGGTCGTGCAGAAGTAGAGCTGTAACGCTGCTTGCTAGCCTTGGAGTGCTACTTTGAAATTATAAATACATACATACATGCATATATATATATATATAT
>QQSS02206711.1:0-11721 GCA_003687565.2 Craspedacusta sowerbii
TATATATATATATATATATATATATATATATATATATATATATGTAATTGTCTTTACATCAGGCAGAAATAAGTTCTTACATGCAGCTGTATATAATCATAACCTAATACGTGGAAGTAAGGAGAGCAAATAATTTTTGTTTGTGTAATGGTTTACTAGTACCGAGGTATATCTCTAAGTCAATCAACTTCTTTAGAGTGTGACGTACACGGCGGGCTGGGCTGCCAGTGGAAACGTTGTTTTATCCCAATGTATTTAAGCAAGTGGTCGAGGTTGTCGGATTTAGAGATTTACCCGAGCATGGCTACAGGACTTTAATGCAGAATATCTGCAATGCTCACACACACTTAAACATGAAGCTACAGTCCACTTCTTCTTACGCTGCTCTGTTCTAAATGTTTGTGTGCCTGTGTGGGATCCTTTCAAGCAAACTCCGC
This sequence comes from Craspedacusta sowerbii, assembly GCA_003687565.2. Classification (NCBI taxonomy): domain Eukaryota; kingdom Metazoa; phylum Cnidaria; class Hydrozoa; order Limnomedusae; family Olindiidae; genus Craspedacusta; species Craspedacusta sowerbii. The sequence goes on from QQSS02206711.1 coordinate 438, forward strand.
TCTGTTCTAAATGTTTGTGTTTCAAGAAAGTACCAGGCTAGTGGCAAAAGTAGAGCTGCAGAGCAACCCACTAGGTCCCTGATCACCCACATCACATACTAATACACACTACAGCTACACTTACATACATACGCACAAGCACACACATGCAAACACATGCATACATATATATGCAACATTTATAGTTAAAATGCATTACTTATACAAATATGTGTTTATATATAAATTCGCGACAGCTTTGTAAGTGGGGTGGTCGAGAGAAGGGCTCAAGTGGATTGCTCGTCAGCCATTTCTTTGCCACTAACCTCATACTTTCTTGAAATCTATACGTCCTTTTAATATTGAGCGTTGCGTCGACAGAACTCTTATCTAAAGAAAAAATCATGTCAAAGTTTAAGAGCGATCGGAAATAGTTGAGCGGTGTTCTGGCACGAACCAGTGATTGCTGATTAAGAATCAGGTTTTACTAGTTTAGATTGACATGTCAAGTACCAAATGTATGATGCTTGGCATCCTGAGGAATGGTTCAACTCTACTTTAATCTTGTGTAAACTTGATAGTAAAAGTTAGGTTATGCGCGTCGGCTGATCACAGCAGCGTGATAGGACAGTAGAGCCTTGGGCAAGGCTGAAAAAGGTGTTACGAAGCGATACCCAACATGAATTCAGCACCTTAAGGCTTCCGCAGGTAAGGATTGTTGCATCTCTTTGACTCGGGATATAGAATCGGTTGCTCTTTATTATTAGAGGAAAAGTGACATATGTGCAAGGCATAGGATTTTTGCGAATTTGTAGGCGATGCTGATGTGGGTAAGGTTCGCAAACCACTAGAGTCAAGTTTGCGATGGGAAAAATATGACGGGAAGGTAACACGCCAGGTTTGAAGAATTTATCAGCTGCCTGATCAAGATCTTCTGTGTAGGAAAAATCTTAAAATCTACCTTAGGGCTTGTCTGTCTGTCTGTCTGTCTGTCTGTCTGTCTGCCTGTCTGTCTGTCTGTCTGTCTGTCTGTCTGTCTGTCTGTCTGTCTGTCTGTCTGTCTGTCTTTCTGTCTGTCTGTCTGTCTGTCTGTCTGTCTGTCTGTCTGTCTGTAAGTCTCTCCTTGTCGGTCTGTTTTGCGTCTGTCCGTATGTGTGCCTGTCTAGCCGCAATGTTAAAGTCCGCGCCATTAGACGGCGAGCTTACTGGATTGCGTGCGACTCTTCAAGGAAAGCACGCAGCATGAGCACTCTCCTGCCAGCCAGTTCGCGAAATTTCCTGCTAAGTCTTAGGTGGAAAGGACTCTACAGCATACCCCCAGCCCGATGCTGCAGGATCATGCAGTGCACAGACGGGTGAAAGCTACAATGTGTGTCTTTCTGTGTGTGCCTGTGTGTATGTGTGTTTGTGTGTGCGTATGAATGTGTATGTGTGGGTGGGTGGGTGTGGTTGTGCGCGGGGGGTTACATGTCTCATGTGCATTCTCAATCGATAACTTACTATCTTAAGCAAAGTTCGATGGTACAGTGATATATTAAGGGTACACTATACGTTCACAAATAACATGCATTAAATTATATTATATATGCCGTTTTGTTCTTTTAAGCGCAAGATGCCACCCTTCCGGCTAACCATTATACCCACGATTACGAATGCACCTTCTCTATATTTTACATCTCATGCGCATCATTTTCGAACAAGCATCGTGTGATAACGGCTTCAACTTTTTCCCTAATTTATGAGGTCAACCCTTGGACATCGTGCTCATGTGTCATCGCACCTATTTGTTGCACTGTGTACGCGTTGCTTAAAAAGGAATTCCGTATAACAATGGAATTTTAGTCGATAGATTACAGCCACGCTAAGAGCCAAAGGCATGCTTGATGTGAACTATTGTTGAGACGGCTGTTGCACTTCGAATTCAATATCAAATATCGGTTCATCTAATCCACCTCATGTATTGTTGGCCATTTACGAATGCATGAATATATTAGTGGTGCCTGCAAGCAATGTTTATTTTGCGGGTCGAACCACTTCGGCTTTTTTTAAAATAGTAAATGGTTCAATGCCTCGCGGTGGTACTTCAAAGGGAAGCCACAATTCTATTCATTTGTTGTCTAGAGCTTTGTTGCTTGCGAAAATAAGTTTCTCTTGTTTGAAGAGCAAAGCTGCAAACGAAGTCTGATGTGACTGTGTGCTTTCTGAACTGTTTAAATCGTGAGTACGAGTTGCTTATGAACGAAGATCTACTCAGAAAGTTTCCCGCTAACGGACATGTGTCGAGATAAATGGTATGAGTGACTTAAACTCGTTGATTCAGTTTAATTGAGCTTAGAGGGCAATGGTTTGAATGCATTGATGGATTTTGCTCTGTTCTGGGCTGGTTGCCTATCGTGTTAGTTAAATAAATTGGAGTTCTTTAGCTTCAACGTGGTAATCAGATCTGGCAATCAGAGTTTTCAACCTACCCGAACGGTGGGTCTGTTAACCCTGCGGACTGGCTTACGCTATCTGCGATATTTTTACAGCAGTTATTCAATGACATTGTACCTATAGACCCGATGACATAAATTACGCTATGAACTAGATGGAAAGGAAATTTAAGTGGTAGAAATAATCATATATATTAAAGCATTTTAAAAAACCATGCTTCTTTGACGTAACGAATAGCCAATCTCCAGAACCAAATGCAAAAATAAAATGAAATCAGAAATATGCCTGAAGTCTAAGTTCGCCTGATCACTGGCCAAATTGGTAGCTAACAGAGATCGGTTCAGCAAGGGCCCTAGCATGGACTTCCCAATACCCAGACTATATGACGAACCTCAGATATCGCAACGCTTGTTTACGGTTGGGCAACATTGATGTCATGACCAAACATGGCGATTATACTGTGTTTGATTTAATTGTGCGACTTTTTTCTCGCGCGAGATGACGATGGATTGGAAATTCTCATAAACGCAAGGCAGATTTGCTTCTGTGCGCAGTTGCGTTACAGCGCGTTCTTACATATGTGGTTAAGGGTCTTGCGAGCCTTGCGTATGTGTAGGTATAGAGAAACTTTTAATACTCTCGACAATGCGAATGTTAGAGCCCGCTGGGTTTCTTTGTGAGAGTAAAGTAGCAGTAGCAATCGCTGCTTTGCCTCGGCTTTGGTCTGTTTAATGTGTTTGCGTGCACTGGCAAAATGATTCCGAAGTCTTTGTTTGCCAGCACTTAAGCATCGCCGCTCTCAAATGCCGAATTTTTCTCGGTTTAAAGCTGGTTGAAGAAAATTGTCTCGGGTTGAAGCTCGTACGGATTATACACTGATCTCTATAACAATTATGGAGAATATTATTATGGTTATTATGGAGATCAGTGGGTTTATACACTGGTGATTATGGAGATCAGTGGGTGGATTATACACTGATCTCTATAACAATTATGGAGATTATTATTATGGTTATTATGGAGATCAGTGGGTATATAAACAGTGTCCTGATAACTGTACTGGTTTGGCAGCAATTTTGAGTGAGTTCGATTAAAAGCTTTATAGGCCATTTCTTCATCCCAACGCGCGCGTCTAACTTCTGCAAGTTATGCCATCATGAGGTGTGGGAAGAGTCAGATCGTTACGCGTGACCTACTTTTCCTCGGCAAAGGCGTGCACTTCACTGGTGTCTGTTTTATCCCACACGTGCATTCCTACCACAGGCGCTCTTGGAAATTTAGAAGCATTAATCTGCAGCCAGGATGTTTAATCTTCAAAGACAGGTCCTAACGAGTGAATGCCTCCCATTCTGAACGCCGTAAATATACCTTCGTAGATAATTAAATCACGTATGCATTCCGTTCTCTAAACGACTTAATTGAAGTTAAAGGCCCGATGAAACCATGTTCAAGAATTGCGTAGATGGTATTGCGGAACTACGTTGGTTGGCTTTGCGTTGTCTGTTCAAGTCGTGGAGAAAAAAGTTGGGTTGCCGTTTCTCAGGTAATTATTTTGTAGTATTAAGGTTAGTTGCTTGCTGTTTAGCTTATGCCTTGTTGTGGAAACTGCAGCAGAGAATTATAAAATGCGGAGAAAATTCTTCAGTTTAATATTAATATCATAGGGTAGATGATAGAAAAACCTACTTCATCAGCGAAGTAGTAAGGGATACAGATATTTAGATAGAGCCCCATGTGGGGGCTTAAATGTGTAATGGCCAGCAAATGGTCTTAAGGGGAGGAGTGTTATTGTAGTTGAAATTGTGACTATGAAAAGTAACTTCCGTTATGCGTTAATCGTTGGTATTTCTTTGAAAAGTAACTTCCATTAATCCTGGTTCTGTTAATTTCTAATCCCGTTATTTTTGCCTCCGTTAAAAAAAAAAAACGAAAGTAGTCACTTAAGATCTTTCTAAGCGGTAGTCCTCTAAATTTTTTATTAAACGGACCTTTACACTAAACTGTTAAATTGGTTACGCTGGCTAGTGCGAATGCATTACAAGACGACCATTTTTTGAAGGTTTGGATCCCCAGACACTATCCTTTTTTTACCAAAATAAGCAGCACTTAATATTTTCAATATCTATCATTCAGGATAAAAAAGCTTTAAAATCTTGTTACATAGTTATTTTAAGTCAAACGCTGCTTTATTTCAATAAAAATTTTCTTAACATGCGTTTAAAATACACACAGTAGGTCAAATAAGCGTTTTATATGTAGAAAAATATGATAGGTAGCATTGAAGTCGTTATTTTGAAAAAATTAAAATTCTTAAATCTAGTTGCGGTCATGGGGGCCTTCTCCAGAAACTGCAGGTGGCTTTTTAGAAAAGGAAGGGTTTCATATGTACAATCGGATAGCTGACATCTTCTGGCCCTTATGATCTATGTTCCAACACTGCTTTTTGATTATTTTGAAATGCGACTTCAGATTGGCCAAGCTAATGTCGTGTGTGTGGAGAATCTGGAATTTCAGTGGACACGAGAGACGCTTGTAGAAATCCGATCTTTTTTAAAATCCATCTTTAAGAACTCAAGAAAAGCCTCTAGGTGCCATCACTGCCACCACTCTGCTCAGACATTAGGACCAGAAGCAGCTGGGAGGAGCAGTCAAAACGCCAGACCCAAAATCTGCAGCAGCCATGTGCGCAATCCTGTAAGGCCCCGGCCCCAGGTAACGTATGAGAATAGTGAGAATAGTGATGGCGGCCAGCCAGTACAACCTGGCGCATCGGGTCGGTCAGTAAATTACCCTCATCTACATCGCTTTCCGGTCCGTTCTCTAGGTTGTTCAGTCGCTCTGCTACCCACTTTGTCCGTCCGTAAATTCAGGCTGTATGTCTGCTTGCGTGCTTCTGTACTGTTCCTAACTTGCCAATTATATCGAGGTGTTTATCCCATTTTTGCTTGAATGTTTATCTGCCTGTCGGAGTATCACTACGACACCCCAGTTCATGCGCTTGATGAAAAGGCCTTCTGGAGCCACCTCTATTTTTTGCAATTGGTCTCGTATTTTCATGCGTTTCGTTTTGCTTTTCCAGAGCTGCAGCGATGTCTTCTCCAGCTTTGAGTCCGAAGTTTTCATCCGGTCCGATCGACATTGCGTGCGTCGCCTCTTTCCGTGAAGCTATCACCTCGGTGGCGACGAGCCCAAGATTCCGAAAAGAGCATTTCAGACGACATCCGCTGTTCTTGTGCGAAGCTTATTGTCTGCTATGGAATAACTCAGGAAGTGGAGGTCTGGATCGAATGAAGTTGAGCCAGCAGTTGCAGATAGGTGGGTTCATGTTTCTAAGGAAGATCTTTGGTATGAAGTCATGATGACAAATGCAAAACGTCGTCACTGCTCAACTTCAAGTCCTATGTAATACGGAGGTTTGAACTAACTTGAGTTCTGGAAAACAAAACTCCATATCTTAGAAAAGTGGGCTGGGATCGGAACTGGGTGCTTTTTAATCAAAGACATTTCCTGTACTAGTCAAATATTCTATGTCAATGTGGGACGAGCAAGTAAATTAGATGTAGCAACATCCAATTAGCAACATCTTGGTTCTCATAGTAATAGAAAAAATTGAGTTCCCTTTCGCAGTTAGAAGAAAAGTTTGTAATTAAGTTTCCCTCTTTCGGAAGGAATTAAGAAGTTGTGGCCTAAAATAGCTCAAATTTCGTGACTTCTCGAACGGCGTTAAACGGTTTTATAACAGTCATAAAATGCTGACGTTGAGGTTGCCAAGGACAGGAACTGCGTCACGAACGACCCTCGGTCAGAGCGATGACATCAGCACGCGATGGCGTTGTGTCAATACTTATAGCGCATACATTACAATACTTATACTGAAAGCATCTCCGTGGCTTCTTTCCATCGTGGATCTGAGTTACAGACTTGAGACCTCGATACTTGAGCACTTACATAGCGGTTTTACATCCCTGTACGACTCTACACGCCTGCAATGAAAGCCTTCTTGGTCTACCGTGTTTGAGGCAGTATTCTATGTAGCACACGTGAACTGGGTGTAGCTAGCTCTTTATTTATATGAGCTAAAATTTTACATACTTGACTTGTGCTGTGTGTGCGTTCGAGTACCGAGTATAAATAAATTTTACTACTGCATAGGTAGAGAAAAAATTTCACCATGTTCTCTGGTGGTCAGTGTCGTCATATGGAGTGCGGGTCGCAGCGTTGCCATGACGCCAGAAGGATGCCATCATCACACAGGGTGATGCCGCTTTGTCGCTGGGGGAATGTGTAAAACGAAGTTACAATTCAGCTAAGAGCGAAAATTCATATTAAAAAATCTCAGCGTATATTTTTCGGTTCCCGAAAAGTGTTTCAGTGCCATATCTGATGTTATTTTCCACACTTAATTTGTGTTAATTTGAGAGACGCCATGACTAACCGCGCTAAGCCACTGCTGGTGGTATCAGCTGATGTGAGATATCAGGTCTCGTTGCTGTCTTTGTCTGTTCATGTATTCCCTTACGCTGGGTTCGTCAGGGTCTTCTTAAGATGGATTTCGTTTTCTGTTTCAGGAGCATGTGGTGCCGCCATACTCGATCTTATAGCTATGGGAAAGATAGAGCTTCGTAGCGACACATCTACGTTAAGTCCAGGATACATCTCCAATATGGACGTTAAGGTTGTTGACCCTAGACCTACATTTACATTCATTGACCGTGTTTTGTTTAATAACATGCTACAACTTCATGACCAAAGTCGCTCACGGTCTCTTCAAGAGTGGCTGTCATCTTCTCAAGAATCGCTTTGCGTGCACTGGGCATTGAAGAATTTAGTATCGCGAGGAATTCTGGGAGACATTAACACTGCATGCTTTGGAATGTTTCATACCTACCCGATTCTAAACGTAGTGCCTCTGCAAACGCTTGAGAGGGAGGTAAAAAATATCGCACTGAAGGAACTGAGACCAGATTCGTACATGCTCTCTCTGCTGACACTATCGCGAACTGTGGAGAGCTATTTCAGTTTCGTTGACCCGATTCTTGAGAAGCATTTCACGAAGAAGGAGTACCGTGTCGCTAAGGAAAATATCAGGGTCATCGTAGAAAGTCAGGGGGTAGTCCTGAGGAGCCCGAAGTTTACCAGGAAGAAGTTTTCATTTGACGACAAGCCATCAAATCTGCTGTTATGAGTTTTCTGTGTCACCTCGTGTCTGTCTAAATTTTCTCCCGTTGTTCAATATGAATATGTACATTTTAATCTTTATCTTAATGGCTTTTTCTTGATTTTGTTACTATTTAATTTTTTTATGCAACGGTGTATTGTCTTCTATTTTATCCGTAATTAAATAGTAATAATAACAGTTGGTCATTTCATTTTACAACTTCATCGCATTACTTAGTGACTGTTGTCACAGACTGAAGTTCTTTCCCCACGGTTTCTTCTAACCTCAGTTGAGGAGCTTTCACGCTCCAGCCTTTCGTTTTAGAACACTTTACGAACATAAACAAAGACACATCATTTCGACTCAAATTAAGACGAAGATAGTATACGGTGTCAAGCACGCCATTGCTATTGTGGTTGAAGAATAGAAACAGGCTAGTATTTCGAAAATTGAAAGGCAAGGGAATTCGATTGGGGATTCTTTGATTCCGCACTTTAGAGTAACTTCCGGTCGTTGTGAACGGGAACCGACATTTTACGCGTTTTCTTTTTTGCCTATTAGCAAAACCTTTGACGACATGCTCGATTTATGGAAATAGACTTACGCCATTGCGGCATTGGTAAACAAAATACATTGCCACCGGTGGGTAAAGTGTTGTGACGTCACAAAACGAAAAAGACAACCTTTTCAATTTTCTAAGCGCGTTTCTACGTTTTATTTGGATATTTTTACTAACTCTTAAAAACAAGCCCCCCAAACAGTACGACGCATTTTCTCCCTACATGAGACAGTCCTGTTTCATGTGCTTTTTTGCTAATGCTAGCAAGGAAGTCCACTTTGCTCAGCTGATTGTTGTGAAATACCTTCAGCGCCACCATCTGACGCACCGTCATATACCATCTGCTTTATGTTTGCATCAAAGAAGTAATAGTATAATGTAAAATTTCTATTGCTTGACAGACAAGGGGTGCTTTCCGGTCTCTCTGTCTCTCAGTCTGTCGCTTTTTTTCTCTCTCGCTCTCTCGCTCTCTCTCTCTCTCTCACACACAAATACGCACGCTCAAACTCTTATGATTGCTTCCATTCACTCGTCTCCCTCCCTGACACTGTTTCTCTCTATCTCGCCCTCTCTCTGTCTCCCTCGTTGCGTCTCTATGTCTTTTCAGTCCCCTTTTTCGGTCTCTCTCCGTCTCTATTTCTCTTACTACTTCTCTCACTCTCTTTCTCACTCACTCTATTTCTGTCCCTCCTTTTTTTCCGTCCCTCTCTCTCTCCCTCCCCTCTCTCTCTCTCTCTCTCTCTCTCTCTCTCTCTCTCTCTCGTTGTGTCTCTCTGACTTTTTCCTCTATCTCTCTCTGTCTATTTCTCAATAGAGTTATCGTTACTGTGTCCCTCACTCCTCCTTTAAGTACATAGTTGCATACAGGCATGCAAGCATAAATTGATTCCATGCATAAAATGTTTTTATGACCCCTATGTCACCGTGTTTTCCAGATGCACTGTTGCGTTGGTGTTGCCGGGTTGTTGTTTCTGCTTGGATGTCCAGTACTTCCAGATTGCCGGGTTTAAACCGTGTCTTGATCGAGTTAGCACCAATATGAGCAAGGCAGCAAGGACCGCGAACAGGATTGCTCCTAGAGCGACGAGGCCGGGCCAAAAGTCCACGGGAACTCTTCGAGCTACACGAAAGTATTACATACTCCATCAGGTGGACAGATACAGAATCCTGAAGCAGTCTATGAAGCAGGAGCAATGCTGCCTCGAACTATGAATATGACTGCTTTTAAATCTAATCAGAGATTACACGAGGTGCCCTTATGTGCGGATCATTTGACGTACATGACAACAACAAAAAATATGTAAATTAACAATTCGAGGATTATGATCTGTAATAAATTAATGCTCCACAGCTGCCTGACGGAATGTTAATAAAGTCTTTGTAAAAACGAAAATCAAAATAGAGCCCACCGTCTCTCAAAGCAAAACCGATATCTTTTAAAGTGCATTCGTTTATCTTAGCTGAAGTTAACGATTCAACACAGGTGCAATTCAACACGTGTGTCGTTACAGTACGACAGTGTCGATTCTTTGACTTACAATGCAGTTTTATAACTCCTTCTGTACGAAACTTTGTGGGCAGAATGTATTAGAAACTAGAAGCAACTTCTTCTCATTGAAAAAGGTTCCTCTTTAACAAGCTAGTTTTGAAAACGAGAGTCGCACTAGGAAATGGCCTTTCAAATTTTCTTTACCTGCTTTTCGAGAGATGTCCTTTGTCCAGTATTCAAATTCTATGTACATTTCTTCGTACGTGAATGACATGTCCCTAAAGTTGCTCATCAGACCACTTGGAAAGTCGACAGTCCAGTTGTCGAAAATGGCAGTAAAGTTTATATCGTACGTACCAATCGTCGTGTTGCTATTTGAGAATACAAAAAGAATAAGTCTGCAGTTAGAAGCTTATAGAACTCTATACAAGGAAGGTGTGTGCAAGAATGCTTTGTGAACTTCCTGAAGGGGGTGAATAGGTTCTTTGGTATGGGTGTGTAGTGATGAGATGTCGGTCATTTATGATGTGACGATAAAAGAACTCGTGCATGCCATCACTCTGCAAGACATAGCATTCACGTCGTAAGTGAATGTCTTTAAACCTTCACGATGTTGTGGAACAGAAATGTGTATAAAGCATAAAGATCCAGACATGCTTCGCGTACAAGCCCAAGCTAAGCCTTTATCGGCTCAAATGCACAAGCAAATACCAGCCTAGCAAGGACAGGTCGAAGCGAACAGGTGTCGAAGATAGAGGCCATTTTGAACGGAAGATCAGAAAAACCGAATAATGGACATAAGAAGAGATAAGAACTGGAGCCTCGGAAGTTCAATACCTTGCAAGTGTACGCATCTTAGCTACTACAGTGCTACACCTACACTAAAAATCGACTGAGTTCGGAGCACATCTGCAAAGACAGCACTTACTGGCCAAGTGTCAAGTTCATGGCGTATGCAATAGCGGTTGGTTCGACATCATACTAAAATGAAAGCAATCGAGAAGCCATCACACCTTGTATCTTCTTTTGGCAACAAAAAACTGTAAAATACTCTTAAAATCATTTTGTGCAAGGAACTGAAGCTGACACATGGCGTCGTGATGTGTTGTATCGATTGTCATTGTCAAGTGAAATAATTTAATGACAGAGCATGCCACAAAGTCAATTTTCCGCGTAGATCCTGTACAGGAAAACTTACTATGTACGCAGGGCTGTTCTCGTCCCCTCCATCAGCAAATACTTCGTCCCGGGGTTTGTAAACCCAACCGTTCTAAACGAAAAAAACAACATGTCTGAAGACTCGCGTGGCTTGCACGAAGGAAGCCTGTGGCGTGGCGGTCAACTAGGATAGTCTCTAAACGGCTGTTGTCGGTGGGCAAGCATGGTACCTGAAATTCCTTGTGGCTAAGTTGTTTGGCGAATCTCCCACGAAGACCTAACCAGCCACTGTACGGCTTTGTCCTTAGCTGAGAAAGTTCTCCTACGGTCACGATCATTTTCATTGAGAGTCTATTTCCATGTCAGATTTAATGTGTCGTATATTTATATGTAGACATTGGATCTTCTTTATGTTATCAACGGACTATTTTCGAGAAAAGATTTGATTGATTGATTGATTGATTGATTGATTGATTGATTGATTGATTGATTGATTGATTGATTGATT
>QQSS02206733.1:0-11720 GCA_003687565.2 Craspedacusta sowerbii
TCTAAAGCAGTACTTAGCAACAAACTTCGCAAATAGTTGAATTTGTCCACTTCGGTTAAAGATTCATTATTGTGAATTGCAGAATCGAAAGAATCTCTCCAAGCCTGGCACGCGCGCGGGTTCCCATATTGTATCGATTGTAAGCTAGTGGAGAGACGATGGTTGCCTACTCAGAAGCTAACTGGTAATTAAAAGCTCCGATCGACGAACAGATAGGTCTTAGAGGATGGTTTTCTTTGTGTATTTTAGGTAAGCCATACAACAGCGCTGGTTGTGAGCCACAGGGGCGAACTTTTTCGCAGAAGGTTTTGTCGACAGATTCACAGTTTTAACTGCCTACCACCAAAATCACTGGAGCATTGCAAGCTGCGCTGGACTCCTGAATAATCCCTTCTTTTTTATCACATGAATAGTCTCACGCACGTCTCGTCCCTGCTACGGAACTTGTCAGAAAACATTGATTGGAGTCTTAACTGGCCCGTCAGCTGCTACCAGCTATATTTTGAACTCAAAATCCCTGGAGACTTCGATCGTCACAGTTTTAACTGTCTGCCCCCGAATCACTTCAGCATAGCCAGCTGCGCTCGGGAAGAATCCCTTGAAAAAAAAATCACGTGACTGGTCTTACATACGATTCGTCCAACGGACTCGTCGGAAGCCATTAGTTAGAGTGTTAACTGGTCTAGCGACTGCTATCAGTTCCAACAGAGACTCGAAACACCTGGAGACTTTGATTGCACTATCTCACGAGAACATAAGCTCTCATGTGATCCGTTTCACGTGATCGCCACCGTTTTAACTGTCTGCCCCAAAATCACTTCGGCATAGCCAGGTGCGCTCAACGCGGATAGAATCCCTTGAAAATAATATCACGCGATTGGTCTTGCGTACAATTCGTCCAATCCAAGGGACTCGTCAGAGACCGTTGATTGTAGTCTTAACTGGCCAATCAGCTGCTACCAGTTCAATTTTGAACTCAAAATCCCTGGAGACTTCGATCGTAACAGTTTTAAATTTCTGCCCTCAAAATCACTGGAGCATAGCCAGCTGCGCTTAACGCGGTTAGAATCCAAAAATCACGTTACTGGTCCTACGTACGATTCGTTCTATCCAAGGGACTCGTCACAGACAATTGATTGGAGTCTTAACTGGCCAATCAGCTGCTACCAGTTCTACTTTGAACTCGAAATCCCTGGAGAATTCGATCGTGACAGTTTTAACTGCCAGCCCCAAAAATCACTGGAGCATAGCCAGCTGCGCTCAACGCGGATAGAATCCCATAAAAAAATCACGTGACGGGTCTTACATACGATTCGTCCCATCCAAGGGACTTGTCAGAGACCATTGATTGGAGTCTTAACTGGCCAATCAGCTGCTACCTGTTCTATTTTGAACTCGAAATCCCTGGAGACTTCGATCGTCACAGTTTTAACTGTCTACCCCCGAATCACTTCAGCATAGCCAGCTGCGCTCAAAGGGGGTAGAATCCCTTAAAAAAAAAATCGCGTGACTGGTCTTACATACGATTCGTCCAACGGACTCGTCAGAAGCCATTAGTCAGAGTGTTAACTGGCCTAGCGACTGCTATCAGTTCAATTTTGAAGATGAGATCCCTGGAGACTTCGATCGTCACAGTTTTAACTGTCTGCCCCCAAATCACTTCAGCATAGCCAGCTGCGCTCAACGCGGGAAGAATCCCTTGAAAAAAAATCACGCGACTGGTCTTACATACGATTCGTCCAACGGACTCGTCAGAAGCCATTAGTTAGAGTGTTGACTGGTCTAGCGACTGCTATCAGTTCCAACAGAGACTCGAAACACCTGGAGACTTTGATTGCACTATCTCACGAGAACATAAGCTCTCATGTGATCCGTTTCACGTGATCGCCACCGTTTTAACTGTCTGCCCCAAAATCACTTCGGCATAGCCAGGTGCGCTCAACGCGGATAGAATCCCTTGAAAATAATATCACGCGACTGGTCTTACGTACAATTCGTCCAATCCAAGGGAATCGTCAGAGACCGTTGATTGGAGTCTTAACTGGCCAATCAGCTGCTACCAGTTCAATTTTGAACTCGAAATCCCTGGAGAATTCGATCGTAACAGTTTTAACTGTCTACACCCGAATCACTTCAGCAAAGCCAGGTGCGCTGAACGCGGATAGAATCCCAGGAAAAAAATCATATGACTGGCCTTACATACGATTCGTCCAATGGACTCGTCCGCAGCCATTAGTCAGAGTGTTAACTGGACTAGCGACTGCTATCAGTTAAAACAGAGACTCGAAACACCTGGAGACTTTGATTGCACTATGTCGTGAAAACATAAGCTCTCAAGTGATCCGTTTCACGTGATCGTCACAGGTTTAACTGCCTGCTCCCAAAATCACTTCGGCATAGCCAGGTGCGCTCAACGCGGATAGAATCCCATAAAAAAATCACGTGACGGGTCATACATAAGATTCGTCCCATCCAAGGGACTTGTCAGAGACCATTGATTGGAGTCTTAACTGGCCAATCAGCTGCTACCAGTTCTATTTTGAACTCAAAATCCCTGGAGACTTCCATCGTCACAGTTTTAACTGTCTGCCCCCGAATCACTTCAGCATAGCCAGCTGCGCTCAAAGGGGGTAGAATCCCTTCAAAAAAAAATCACGTGACTGGTCTTACATACGATTCGTCCAACGGACTTGTCAGAAGCCATTAGTCAGAGTGTTAACTGGCCTAGCGACTGCTATCAGTTTAATTTTGAAGACGAGATCCCTGGAGACTTCGATCGTCACAGTTTTAACTGTCTGCCCCCGAATCACTTCAGCATAGCCAGCTGCGCTCAACGCGGGAAGAATCCCTTGAAAAAAAAATCACGTGACTGGTCTTACATACGATTCGTCCAACGGACTCGTCGGAAGCCATTAGTTAGAGTGTTAACTGGTCTAGCGACTGCTATCAGTTCCAACAGAGACTCGAAACACCTGGAGACTTTGATTGCACTATCTCACGAGAACATAAGCTCTCATGATTCCGTTGCCAGTAGTATAGGGGCGCAAAAATTTTGCAACTTAAGTATACGAGGTTATACGTCCAAGCAGGTAACTAAGTTACCCCAAGCGTATTCTCGAGACACTATTCCTCTCGATAGGAGCCACATACCTACATCGGCAGTGGCTAAGAATTTTAAGCATCTGTTGCAAATAGCCGAAGAGATACCAGAACTTCTTGTCATTTCCAGTTGGACTGTTAATTGGTTACGACGCTGCATACGCAATGTTCCCAGAGTGCTCGTTACGAGGTGAAGACATCACGCTTCCGTATGCCGTGAAGACCCCTCTAGGGTGGAGCGTTATTGGTACTACGTAACCACGGAGAAGTAAGAGTTCCATGAATAGACGCCTAGCAACGATGGAGTGTTTGAGCAAGATTATTTTGAAACTACACTAGATAAGAGCGATCATGAATCCTTGCCGCAGGAAGATGAAAAGTTCATTAATTTACTCAATCAGGGCATCGAAAAAAAAACGAAGCAGGAAATTTCCAATTGCCATTGCCCTTTAAACAAAGGCCATCTTTGCCCAACAACAAGACGCAAGTCATGACACGTCTACTTAATTTACGACGCCAATTGCAACGAAATAAGCAATATCATCAAGACTACGTATGCTTTATGAATGATATAATTGCTTGTAAGCATGCGGAAGAGGCCCCCATCAACAGCCAACCAGGTGAGGTTTGGTGCATTCCCCATTTTGGTGAAAGGCACCACCAGAAGCCCGATAAACTGCGGGTTGTATTCGACTGTAGCGCGAAGTATTTTAGCACGTTCCTGAACGATCATCCGTTGGAAGGACCTGATCAAGTAAATAATTTAGTCGGCGATTTGCACCGTTTTAGATTGGTTAGAGTGGCTGTCATGGGGGGCATTCAAAAAATGTTCCACGCGTTTTTCGTAAGTCCAGCCTATTGAGATTTTCTAAGATTCTTGTGGTTCAAGGATGCAAGCATGATAGAAATTGCTGAATACCGTATGTGTGTGCATCTGTTTGGTGCACGATCTAGCCCGGGAGTTGCTACATTTGGATTACGTAAGGCTGCTGAGGCAGCAGACATGCAAAGCAGCCATTGCTTACATTCTTTTATGTTGACGATGCGGTCTACTCTTTAGACTCCGAAGAAGAGCTGATCAATGTTGTAAGAGAAGCTATTCGCTTGAGCGCTAACGCTAATATGAGACTCCACAAGTGGGCTTCTAATAGTGAAGCAATTTTCAAATCCCTCCCTAATTCTGAGAGCACCATGTACTAAAGTAATAGACTTTGACTCCAGCTCTGTTGCTGTGGAGCGAGTATTGGGCATACAATGGTGTACAGAAAGTGACAACTTTAAGTTTAATGTTCAATTGAACACTAAACCAGCTACCAGAAGACGCATCCTTTCAAACATAGCTTCTGTGTTTGATCCTCTAGGTTTCTTGGCCCCTTACATTCTCAAAGGGAAGCAAATCCTCCAGGATGTTTGTAAGCCAGGTAAAGATTGGGACACTCCTATTGAAGCTACCATCTTAAAAAGTCGGAATCATGGGTCAATGATCTTGAGCTGCTGCGGGACGTCCGAATCCCACGATGCCTATACCCATGAAAGAGTTGCATCACTTTTCCGATGCTTGAACACAGGGAATAGAGCAGGTCACGTACTTAAGAATTGTAGACGAGTTTGAACAGGTACACAACACACTTCTCTCAGCAGAATCTCGTGTCGCTCCGAGGAAGCAAGTGACCATGCCACGCATCGAAAGTAAATGGGAGGTTAGTGATTCGGATTTGGAGATAAAGCACTGCTTAGCTACTTGCCACAGCAGAAGTAATCTAGATATAATGCGTAGATTGGACAAATTTTCAGACTTTAAGTCGGCTATCAGAGATGTAAGTGCCCTGCAAAGATTTGTAAATCAGTCCAAGCCCTCAGTTAAAGGAATTTTTACAGGCCAAAAGCACTATTATCGAATGGGTTCAAATGGAAACCCTTTCGGAATACGCAACTTTACGGCTAGGAGCCCAAATAAGCAAATCAAGCCCGATCAGGAAATTAGATCCCTTTATTGACGAGGAAGGTTTGATGCAGGTCGGTGGTCGACTTCGGTCTTCGGATTTTCATTATGACGAGTTGCACCCATTGATTCTACCTAAATATACACATGTTACCAACTTAATTGTCAAAATGTGTCATGAAAAGGTTATGCACCAAGGGCAGGCTATGATCAGACAAGAACTTAGGTCTCAAGGCTATCACATTATCGGCGCATCTGCAGTCGTTGCCAAACATATCAAAAGCTGTCTGGAGTGTAGAAGACAACGAAGGCCTTTAGAAATGCAAAATATGGCTGACCTACCGTAACCCAGGCTTTCTCCTTGCCCGCCATTCACGTACGTTGGCGCGGACTGCTTCGGTCCATTTCTCGTTAAAGACAACAGGAAAGAAATCAAGCGTTACGGAGTTCTCTTCACCTGCATGGTATCTAGAGCTATTCATCTTGGAATACTTGATGACATGACTAGCGACGATGTAATAAATGCCATCAGGAGGCTGGTTGCGACTAGGGGACTGATTCGGCAGCTTAGGTCAGACCAGGGGTCGAATTTCGTTGGAGCCGCAAGCGAATTTCAGAAAAACTTAAGTCGCGAAAATTCCTTCTGGATAACAACATAGATTTTGCTTTTAACACCCCACAGGCTAGCTACCAGGGAGGTGTGTCGGAGAGGCAGATGCGGACAGTCCGTAATGTTTCGAACTCCATGCTGTCTCTTCGAAAGTAATCAATAGACTCTACTACCTTACGAACATTTATGTAAGAGGCCATGGCCATCGTAAACTGCAGGCCTCTAACACCTAGCGAATTCAAAGACGCCGATCTTTATTCAAGAAAGCGATGGAAAAAGGTCCAGAGCTTGGAATACGTTTTGGGTTGGAACACGGAAATTGAGACCTCGATTTCATTGATTTCGAGAAGATAAGGTGTCATGTCTATGGTTTCATGTAAAGACTACATACATCGAAAGAAACCATTATCTTACCTGACGAGCTTACCTGTTTAATATTATTTGCAAATGAGAAAGAATCCCGCGTAGAGTTATCATGGGGAATATGAGGCGAAAGAAGGCCAAAATCTAGCAAGTTCGTAGTTATAAGTGTTGAAGGGTATTTTGCCTGCTTACTCGATTTAGCAAGTAGACAGGAGGTGATACATGATTAGGTCACTTGGAACCAGCAGTGGTGCACCAGAAGAAAAGACAAGCATGGATGGAACAGTTCAGATTATTTCATGTCAAGAGTAGTAGATAATTGGGTGCAAATTTAATCCGAAAATTTCACCACTTTAGATTTCGTATCCTGCAACAACAGCAAGAACTACAACAACAACAAATATAATAATAACAACAACTCATTAAAAAGTAAATTGTAATTAATAAATAATGTAGTATCATTACCCACTGGTAACGACTGTAGACCGGCCGCCATCTTGTTATCCTAATTGCTTCAAGATTACCAGTCTTCAGATTTCGTATCAGACCAACCGCATGGCAGCTCTTTTTGAGGAGTTAATGGTAGATTTATACCCTCTATAGACGCAGTTATACATAGCCATATGCTTGTTGAACTGTATCAAATCATTTAGGTCAAGTATTTTAGTTTTCGAAAATAAGTATGATGAAGATTCATGGAAGTCGGAAAAGTAATAACCCTTGTCGTTCATTTCTGTATGCAATACAACCTTTTGGGGTCTATTATGATTGCAAAGGTCTCCAAGTCATGGATTTTAATACTATTTGAAAGCAATATCATCATACCTCCGATGTTAAAGTGTTATTAGTCTTATATCTTTGAATCCACAGCTTTTTAAGCAAAAATCTTTTTGCATTCTTCGAGTCAGATTTCTTTTTCTTCGACGCACTTCTTAATGTTTTTTATCGATTCAGTTTCTTGCCATCAACGCGTGCGAAAAATTCTTTTCATTTTTTCCGATAGCTGGTCGTCTTTAGTGACATGTAATCACAATGAAGCTCATACAATGCCGTTGTACTTATATCTAAAATAGCCTGTCGGAAATAAACAGATTTGTTAACTACGAGTTAAACCAGGCTCATGTAACTGTAAGACGTTTCCATACGTTTTGAGCATGATTGCAATCTGCATCAATTACATTCTCTCTCCTCGCTCACTTGCGCTCTCCCTCCTCGAATTTTTCAACAGTGTCCATATATTCATATGAATCTACATCTTTGCGCCTAATGAGTGCAAAAATTTCACCATCTTGATACTCTTGCTATGCGGTTTGCATTTTGGAGGACCCCGTTTCATTCACCAAGTTGTGAATCAGGTTAATAGCATTATATCTGATCTAAAATAGTTTCGACAGCTTGAACATTACCATAAGATCGACGTTCTACATCTTCTGCAGGCGCGATCAAGAATGGACAGAACCAAAACTTTTACATTGGCTTGTGTTTCAACTTAAATTGATTTTTGTAATAGTTCGTGATTACGCATAATCAATCTTGTTCTATCAGCATCAGGCACGTATCGCTGTCATTATTCAACATTTCAATCATTTTTTTCAAGTCGAGCATATTGTTTGTAACACTTTTATGTTCATTTCTAAAAAAAAATCATCACTTTCTTATCTACTCATGGTTTTTAATTATAGATAAACACAAAATTTTTGCTGTCGTTAACTTACTTGAGCTCATAGCCCATCGCTCATAGATTGGCTTTGTGATGCATTGATTTAAGCCTGTTTCAATTTCACAGGCTGCCAGTTGTCTAACCTGGCGTAATTTCTAAATCTAATGGTTTGGGTGCTGAATGTTTCTATGAACCAATCACCCTGACGTCCCGAAGGACGGAACTGTAGCTTTACAATGCCTTCTGTCATCGATATATCACGAACTGAGATTTAAAAAAAAGACTTTTCTCCTTCTCGAGTGATTCTAGGTTGCAGAATGAAATGAAGCTATAAAAAGAAACAAATACCATACCACTGTATATAAAAAAATCTCAGTTATATCCTTTCAAAAGTATATATTTATAAATATTTGTGGCAATGCTCGGTATTGTCGCAGCATGAGTCACAGGACAAACGATCGCTTGATACTTGCTTTGGTGCCCGTTGATCGTGATGCAGGTTGCACTTCGAATCCCAATCGCTTGCAAACGATCTCGCCTTGAGGTAGAATCTACTAACGCTTTCTTCGATGGGAAACATAATCTGACAAGTTCCGTGCCACGACCTGCATGTTCTTCGCCCATATGACCTACGTAACTTCTTTTATCCCGATGGATCACCGAATCGCATGTCTTCGTTGCCTTGGCAACTGAACCATGATTTGTAGCCGGGTAATCGATTGGATCAAGTTTCTCTTCTAACATTGCCTTGAGCTAAAACAAAAAAATCGTCTTTGGCCTGGTGCTGATGTGAGCAAACACATTATAATAAGTAATAAAGCGCAAGCAAGTTCTAGGCGAACAAGAATCCATGCAAACGATCGTAAGACTCGGCGTACCTTGGGTTCTTTCCACAGTGATTGGACACCGACAATTTTGAAAACGCTTTCATCGTCATCATGTTCAACAGAACCAGGCGGCGCTTGTGCTTTAATAGGCTATTAAAACGAACGTTTTCATTCCAACGAAATGCAACCAAGGCAGTTGTGTCTTCCCCCAGACGAGCAATTGAACCAATAAACCATGAGCTTTTCGCCATAATGTGCCACCGCATCGACCATTTCTTCGCATCGACCGGCAACTGAACCTGATTTTACTACAATACCTTTGGTCACATAATCGAGCGTTTTCCTCACTCTGATACTCAGCCAAGTCTATGTTTCCTTTGCCTCGACCGGGAACAAAATCGCATGTTCCATCGCCATTACGGGCAATACAACTTTACTTCACCCCGTCGGGCAAATGATCCCGACGTGGCAACTGAAGGTACTGCTTTTGTGGTTAAGATAGACCGAGTGAACCTTTTCGCTGCCCCGACGGGCAACTGAACGAAAAGTTTTTGCCTTGTTGTACCATTAGCCTCGGTGAATAACATAGTAACTCACCGTGCGCTGCTTAACATGATTAGTCACCAAATCGACGTTTTAGGTTCAAAATGTTCAAATGAAGGAATCGAATGTTTTGCCATAATGGGCTGTTAAACGGAAAGCTTCATTCGCCATGATACACAACGAAGACCGTCGTTCTCTTCGCCTAGACAAGCAACTGAGCCAAGCGCTTTTTCGTCATCATGGGGCACTGAGTCGACTTTTCTGCCACCAAAGCGAGTAACTGAGCCAAGCTGTTTCCTTGCCCTATTGAGCACCTGAATCGAACGTTCCGTCGCCAAGATGTGCAAATGACGAGATTTAGTTCTTGATCCCCGAAGGGCCAGCAAACATGAAAGTTGTCAGCCATGACGTCTCCTTGCATTGTCCCATTAAAATTTGTCCACCATTGGGTTTTGCAACATCGAGCTTTAATGTGACCCGATGGCCAAGTAAACTTCATTTCACCTCGATGGATCACCGAATCGCATGTTTTCATTGCCTTGGCAACTGAACTATAACTTATAGCCAGGTAATCGATAAGATGATTTTTCCCTTCTGGCATTGCCTTGAGCCTAAATCAGAAATTCACACTTGGCGTTGTTTTGTCTTTGTAAGTATAAGACTCCGAAGCCTGGCGTAGATATGAGCAAGCAAGTTGTAATAAGTAACAAAGGCAAGCAAGTTCTAGAAGAGCAAGAATCCTTGAAAACGATCGGATGTCTTGGTGTAACAGTTAATTCCTTACCTTGAATATTTCACCATAATCGGCCACGGAATCAATGTTTCCATAGTCATCATGTTCAACAGCACCATACGACGTTTGTGTCCTAGTAGGCTATCAGAATGAGCTTTTTCGTCCCAACGATCTGTAAACCAAAGCAATTGTTCTTTTAGCCTAGACGAGAAACTAAGCAAAGCCCTTTTTCATCATCATGGGACACCGAGTAGACTGCTCAACCAACCAGAAGAGCAACTGAACCAAGTGACTTCTTCACCCTAATTACGTCCTGAATCGAACATTTCCGTTGCCATGATGAGCAAATGAGGAACTTGCGTTCTTCGCCCCGAAGGGCCAAACAAACATGAAAGTTGTCAGCCATGACGTCTCGTTGCATTGACCGTTAATTCACCTCGATGGCCAAATAAACTTCACTTCACCCCGATGGATCACCGAATCGCATATTTCCTTCACCGGGGCAACTGAACTTTCATTTATAGCCAGGTAATCGATTAGATAACTTTTTCCTTCTGACATTGATTTGAGCCTAAATCATAAATTCACGCTTGGCGTTATTCTTTCGTTCTACCTATCAGACTTTGAAGCCTGGCGTAGAAGTGAGCAAACAAGCTATAATAAGTAATAAAACGCAAGCAAGTTCTAGGAGAGCAAGAATCCATGCAAATGATCAGATTACTCGATGTAACAATTTCTTACCTTGAGTTTTTCGCATCAATACTGTCATTGTCATCATATTCCACAGCACCAGACGACGTTTATCCCATACTAGGCCATCAAAGTGAACGAAGATCCTTACAATATGCTTCCAAAGCAACTATGCTCCTTACTAATTAAGAGCAACTGTACCAACCGATATTCGTCATCATGGTACACAGAGTCGACTTTTCCTTCACCCCGAACCAAGCGATTTCTTTGTCTTGATGGAAAGGGGTGTGTGGTGATCACTTAGCGCAAAGCTTTGACAATTCCAATTAGATGTTACGTGAGTCATTACACGTGATGAAGAGAAAGGTATGGTTGCGATACTGGTTGATTACTTTTAGCAGCAGTATTCTACGATTAATTTATAGGTTGGCAAGTTCGATGGTACCAGTGGTTGGTAATGATGTCATAACACCTTAAGTCTCGAACTGTTTGTGTTTTGAGGAACTCTACGCATGTTAGTAGAAACGGAGATGATCGGAAGCGGAGAAGATCGGAAACGGAGAAGATCGGAAACGGAGAATATCGGCACGGAGATGATCGGGAACGACGAAGATTGGAAACGGAGAAGGTTGTTCTCTGCTTGCACCCCTAACTGTTGATGGTAAGGGTAAATCGCACAGATGCTGTGGAAAAAGCACAGGAACATCACTTTCGGACATTCGCTGATAATCTGATTCAATGTGGTACCATGACGTCGGAGTGCTATTTTGGTGCACACATGTATTCAAAGGATCCATTTCGTCTGGACTTTCTATGGCTACAATGATCAGAATATGTTTGAGGTGCCAGTCTACTGATGGTGCGCAGAATCGGGATGCCGTTGCAAAACTCATGACGAAGGCAACCGTGGAAGGATGTGTGGATGGTATTTTGGACCGCCTTGAACCTGGCGAACGTAGAGCCGAACAAACGTTGAGGAAACCAGGCAGTAATTTGGCTATGGAGATTTTTAATTACAGGTCCGGAGGCTTTCAGGGCCTCGAGGGAGATCGGAATATCGAAGCAGCAGCCCCGTTTCTACCCGGATTATGTAAGAAAGCGCTTCTCGATCCCGTATGACCGTTTTTTGTGGCGGATGATGCGCTAGAACGAGACTCGAAATAAGAGAACATTAAATGTTATGCATAAGAACTTACTGCCGCTCACTCCCCTAAAATGCTATGTACAAGACCTTTATACGATTTTCGTATATA
>QQSS02206744.1:0-11720 GCA_003687565.2 Craspedacusta sowerbii
ATTATTATTATTATTATTATTATTATTATTATTATTATTATTATTATTGTTATTATTATTATTATTATTATTATTATATTATTATTATTATATTATTATTATTACAAACAAAGTGCGATCAAAGGTATCTGGCCTGTTGAAAATAACCGAAGTTGGAGCTGGTTTGTCTGTCTGTGTGCGTGTGTGTGTGCATGTGTGTTTGTGTTTGTTTGTGTGCGCGCACTTGTGTGGTCTGCGCGCGATTTCCGTGGCAAGAAAACTATTTCATGGTTCTTCTTGGGACCTATTTTCAACACGGTTCAAGGTCTTGGAGGCCCGGTTTAATGCAAGCGTGTTTGTGTGGAAAGGCGAGGGATATCTCATGTTTTGAATTTTTATCTGATTGGCCTCAAGAAAGCGGCTCTTTTAAAGCATCTTCTGATTAATTTTGGTTGTGCTTGACGTTTAATCGAAAATTCTTGAACTGATTTCGTACGCGGAGCGGAAATGTCTGTGCGACTATTTTTGTTCTCGGAGTGTGCACTGAAAGTTGGTAGGGAGGAATTCAGTAAGATGAACTGTCAATTCGTGCACATGTTCTTTGTTTTTCTGTCGGAACTGCTGTTTTTGTTTCAGTGTGTTTCTTGTTAGATTTAGTTATTTGAATTTATTTGTACATTATTGTATTTAGTTATTTATCTCTTCAAAAACATTTGGTTGAAAAGAAATAAAAAATTTCCTGTCAGGCTGACAAATTTGTTGACTTTTGCTACGGCAAAGTGATCGTGTATTTACGCGCTCGCTCTGTATTAGCGCTCTGTTAGTGGAGTTACAAGATATCGTATGATTTAACGGAACCGCGTAGAATATGCCTGTTTGACTGCGAGTTTCTAGCTAGGCTTTGTGGACGATTTATCGTCGAGCTTAAGCTTTTAAATGACGAACTCCTCGATCTGCATGGCGTCTCGGTTAATCGATCACCGAGTAAATTCACATATGAACTTGATCTCGCAGCATCACTTCCTGCTTACAAATATTCCAATTTGTGCAGGTTTTATAAAGCATGGTTCCGCAACAACAACCCCTACGTCAAATTAAAGTTTGCAAGTAGAAGAAACATTAGCAGCTGTCAAGCCTAACCAAGATAATGCTTTTCAGAACAAATGGTGAATTGAGAGAACCCTTTAATTGGGTAATAAAAGAAAACCCTTTCACTGCAATCCGAATGTGGGCGTGGTGTAATCCGCACTGCATTTCTTGACGATCTTTGCGCGACAAGAAAGCCAAGAACTCTCTACCTTTTGTGGTATCGCAACAATGTCAAGTATGGTAGCACATATCAAGGTGTTTAGGTCCTCATCGAATTACCACAATCGCAATGCGACTGATTCTAAAGATCCAGAATTGCTAAAGGGAGAACTTTGCTGGGTTGCTTAGAGACTTCATAGGCCTGATAAAAACGCTTTCTGACCTAGATGTACAACTTTATTTCTTCAAAAAAGAAGGGGGAAAGAAATAACCACTATGCTTGCAGCGACCACTGACGTCGAGTCCTTCGACATTTTACGCTCCTTTGCAAAATACATCTGGCGAAGAACTCAAGTAGTGGGCACCTAGGTTAACGTCTGCGCGCAATATGATCATAGTTCTCGTTAAAAGCCCTGAATCTGGTTTTCGTTAAGTTAAACTAGGTAGCCTAAGGCAGAGCAGACGCGAGTGTATTTTCAGTCGAAAGTATGTCATCAAGCAACAGGATGAGCGTGCAGCAACTTCCAGGCACGTGATGGGCCTAATAAACATAAGTCAAGTCATAGTAACCTGCTACAAGTAAAGATTGTCTTCGAGCTAGAACTCCATCTCGTGAATTAAGCGTGTGGACCCATGGCAGACTTATTTTATTCTCTCCCTGTCACGATGTTGAAGCCGTGTTTGCGCATCGTGACATGTGAAGTTCACAAAAATCTTAGCAACCGGTATTTGCGTACTTGTTTACGTGTTTTCTTGCAAGGGCTCACACAAGTGCAAGTGTTCGGCATGCCACATTCAAGACAGTCACATCATTCCCTTGCCATGTTGACCTTGAGTGCCACATTACATTCAAGAAACTGCCGTCCAGTTCAGCCCTTCAATCCCATAGAGGCCATGAATAATCAGGTTTATGAGAGTTCTCCAACAAGATCTCAAGTCGCCATATAAAGCCACCCCTATCTAGACCTGGGATAGAAGTTGATGCGCCCTACTCAACATGATTCTATAGCGTTTCTATAGACAAATTCCTATAGAGCTGAAGACTAAATAATGAATATAGTTATGACTTCCACCAACTAGTTAGTTTTGAAGACTCGAACTAAAGCTACCTACGAATCCACCAGGTCTGTACGAAACGTACTTCAGGATAGCTACTTGCTATGTACACAGGAATCTCTCGTTCATGGAGCAGCTTTGATGCCAGGCTGCTCAGTCTGTTATGATCCCCTGGGTTGTGCACTTGGACCTTAAAACGGGACCCTAGATTGATGTTTGTCCAGTTAAAGCTCCAGCTAAAGTTCTCGATGAGTCAACAAGACCAACAAAACAATACAACGGCGATTTATGCTCCTAACACATTCGTCGTATGCAAAATAGAAGGAAATAGAAGGGCTGAATAAAAATTCATATCGCAGAAGAACTTCAGCATTACAAATTATTAGACTAAATTACTTGGCACAGAAACAGCGCATGCTAATCGAACCGTAGAAGTTCAAGTAAATGATATAAACAAACAAAAATAATGTTAGATAAACTGGAAACTAAGCACTTGTTAAATGAATGCTAGTTGATTGAAGACGACACTCTCATCATCATCGTCATCGTCGGCATCAATAACAGCAAATTATAATAATTTCTTTAATGCATCAATAGCAGTAAATTATACTAAATATTCGTTGAGCATCAATTAGCAGTAATTTGTACTAAAGATTCTTTAGCTGTAAGGTTTACGTAACGGCTTTAACTACGATTTATTTGTACAGCTCATCAAGGAGAGGAATACCAGGAACATGAACCGATTATCAGGCAGGAAGTTAAACGTATTCCCTCCTGCATTGTAGTCTACTGGGCCGAGCTCATTATGATCGGTAACCAATGCCTAGCAAACATCAACTCAAACACCAAGCAGCTTACGTAAGACGTCTATGCTAAACTGGCCAGTAAACAGCTGAACTCCATCAACATGGTAATACCCCTCGTCACAGAAAATATCAAATCTTAGCAGACACATAATGCGCAAATAAAGAGAAAGCTGCTCAGAGCAGGTAAATGCTAAATGCGCTGAAATGCTATTCAGCAACTACAGCAACAATTGTGTAGATAAATATTAGGTTTGCAGACCCATGAGAAAAGACTTCATTTAACTCTCGAACATTACTTTTGGATTTGATATCTTGACCTTCATGCTACTCAACACTTCCACGGGCCGTAACAAAGAACCCCTTTTCCAGAAGATCGCTGAAAATATAAAACGCTGGACAGATGGACTTCCCGAGGCATTAGAGGAGTGTAGTACTGCCACAAATTAACATTTGCCTCAAGGTTGTCTGGCTCCAACAGCAATTGCCTCACACGATAGGTTTCAATGAGATTTAATGTCCCTCCAAAGCATGAGAATTCCACTACAACCATGCATAGCAAGCCATGGCACTACAACCATCCCTTTGAACATAGGCTCCACGACTTTAAAAGAACTACTGAACCAGTAATAGCTTGCAGGAGTTCTGGTTCCATGCTTTTGCGATCTACATATAAGAACAGCGCGACGATCTTTGTAAATGACCGCTCATGTTAAACTTTTAGAGCATTCTTTCAAAGAATAAAATCAACAGAAAAAATTGTCGGAAATATCGGGTAGAATCTTCCTGACTCTTTAATGCATGCTTTAATTAACAAAAGCGTCACTCTCTGACTTCTCGTGCACCAAACAAGTTTCATACACAGTGATAATCCTTTGAAAAAAAAACTTTTCGAAACTTATGCTTCGGCACATACATAATGCTTAAGGAAAACATAACTTTCGAGAGTTTTCTTTCGAAATATGCTGTATTTATATAGTTCCCCTCCACCGTGGAACACAACTTAAACTGACACGCTTTGCATATGGGCCCTGCTAAGGAAGCCCGACTCTCGTGAATATTTACGAAGCAGGTCTGCTCAAACTTCAGTGGCTAGTGACAACGGATATAAAACAAATTACTCGAAATTGTCGATTTCGTAATTGTCTACGTTCTATATCTAAGGCAAAAGAAGCTCTTGGCATGAAGACAGCGGTCAACTTTGTCTTTATACCTCGCTACTTATTTGGATCGAGTCCACGACTTCCGTACCATTGTAGGAAGGCCATCTTGTCGCCAAGCCCGCGGGTCTGCGGGTTAATGTTATCTCGTCTTAAGTGGACGTAAAAAAAGGAAGTAAAAATAAACTTTCAATTCTATACGCTATTAGATTCGTTGCATCGTAGGTGGACGCGAGTCGGGAGTGAAACAAAACATTTCAATGGATGTAGCTGCGAGCAGGAATAGTTCATGACGGCATCGAATGTTTTGCTGTATCTGCTTTGCCAATCTATCAACAGCATCGTTAGCATTTTCAAAACACCTTAAAAGGCCATTACAGTTTAATTGCTTATGTGGCCAGCGCAGTTTTTACTGATAGCGTGCCGCTCGGCTTAATTGAGTATTGAGTTCAAGCATAGCAGCAATTTGTCGACAGCCACAGTGACTGCGTCGAATGAAAACTTCAGGAAAGGTACAGGTTTGGGAGGTGCGCCGACAGCGTGCTGCGGAATAATAGCTTTGTATCTAGAACCGGTATTGTAGACAGTTTCTTAACTGAATCAGGAGGATAGCCATGCTATTAAAGAAGCTCCTTGCCTCACACTGTAAGTGCTTTGTTATGTGAATTCGTTGTCAGTCCTTTTGTCAGTAATGAAATCTCCTTGCTCTAGCCTTTTTTTAAGGTTTTTCCAAGACAATTTGTTGTTCACCGGAGAATTTCAAAAGCTATTTAAATCTTTCAGTGAATTAGAAAGTGAGGAATACGGCAATTTTGCATGTAGCTGGTGGGTACCCAAAAACAAACCTGTGAATCGGTGACTGATCTGTGACTCGATAGACGTGCAAGTCAGCCTGTAAGGCGAAAAATATGTTATGAGATGTGTGGTCTATGCTTCAGCATTGCGCAGAGACTAGATTCTGATTCGAGTTAGGTCATCTAACTTTTTGTTGTACAATGCTAATTGCACGCCCGGATACTGTTAACAACCGGAGAAGTCGGATCTTCACGTATTGCTTAACTTAAAAGAAGCATTCGCATTGAACCAGAAAGAGAGGCATTTTTTCCCCGCAGTTTCCTGTTGGAACAATTCATTTTTAAAAAGTCGCGCGAATTTGTTCCTTTGCTGCAGCAGGTTAAAACAGGTTGTTTTGTTGATGTCTCTGCTTTATCGTGAGATACGCCTGTGGCTACGGGGAAGAGGAGGCACCGATCAGAGATAATACTGTGGAAGAGCAAGGTGGACTTTTTCATCGTTCTACTCATTTTTGTTGTACTGACCTTAATTTGCTTAGGTGCCCCACCTTTTGAGAGTAGAGTGCATTTACACGCTGAAGTGCACAACCTAGTTTTGGTTCTATTTGTTATCTTATAGTTTAGTAGTGCCTCAGCCGTCAATAATTTTTTGTTACTTAATGAAAGCTATGCCCAATTTTAAAGTTGCAATCCGCCCATGCGTACTGTATCTCGCATATGAAGGAGAAGTCAAGAATCCACGTGGTGTTGACAACAATATTGTAAATCATTCAAGCTCGAGTTACAGCTTCATCGACTTTTCGGGTCAAGGGTAAATTAGGGTAGGAAAATTTTCATTATGTAAAACCCGTTTTACAAGTAAGAAAAGAGGGTATAGAGAAACGGTACGGAAATGGTTTGGATTCGGGAAATTTCCTGTGCTCTGAATAAGTTGCGATTTGTTGAGGTGAGCCTGGGAAAGAACTCTGATCCAAACAATCTCGAAAGAGCCGAAGAAAGGAAGTTAGACATCTTCGAAATTATGAAAAGGGACGAAACTTGGTCAAATGCCCCTTTCCCCTCTTTTTTATCACTGGTCTTTGGTCACAGCGCCTGTTGACGTATTTTATATTGAATTGGTTTTTGACCTCGGCGAATTTTTGTTGTCGTGACATGTGGCTTGATTATTTAACTGTAATTTTTTGAAAATAAGCGTTAATCCTTATTTTTATCGAGTCTGATCAGGCCAGCTGAAGTGTGCAGTGGCCCATCCCGGAATGATTGCTCGCCCCACCGTGGGCCCAGGAGCCTGAAAAGCTTCATTTGTAGCCAGTACGGAATTTGCTTAGTTCAGTATTTTCCTATTGACACATTGTTTTTAGTCAAACAAACAATTGTTCCCCTTCTTTACTACCCACCATAAAGTCGTAAGGTGGCACCCGTTGATTCAGCAATATCAGCGACAACAGTAACAGCAAGTTATATAATTCCCATTAAGCAAAAGCGTACATAAATACGAACATAAATACAATCGCATGGCTAAATTTTCTGTTGCGCAGATTCTGCGGCGCTTTTGGTAAGGGTCTGCATCTCGAAACTTTCTTAGTTTTAAGATATTTTGAGGCGAGCTGGAGGTCCGTCTCGAAGCAAATGAAAAGTTTCGAGACAAGATGAACATCGGTCTCTTTTCAAACGCGACGACGAGAAATTTCTCGTTTCAAACGAGAATGAGTTTCGAGACGCAAACCCTTAGCTGTTTTGATATTGATTGAAATGCCTGTGCATTCAGACTTGAGCGAGCTGATAACTGAAGGTTTTAAAATTATTTTTTATTGTGCAGCTCTCAAAAGGCAGTGAGCGAGATATATTTATTGATTCGTGTATTTTGATCAACGCAGGTCAAAGTTCCACTAGGCGCTGACCATCTTCGCATCTAAAATTATGATTATCTCGATTGATTAATTTATGCGGCTTATTTAATTTATGCTGCTGCTTTGTGTCTACTAATTTAGCAGGTATGATCGCGATTTTTGTTTGGAATTTTTACTGCGACTTGCATCAAGTCTTCTCGATTATGGCTCTGACATTGCGCGGTCACTTTGGACAGATTTTTGAACGGGGGAATGTAGTCTGTGCTGGTGCTCAAATGCCACCATATGAATTCTCTCGCTGGACCCACGCACTCAAGATTTCACGATTCAAGCTCATCGTAAACCCTCAAACAGCGTGTGTCCCTGGTTGCTCATCAATGCTCTTTGCCTGCTGCAAGGTCTCTATTTTTCATGGTTAGTGCTTTTTTCTTGCTTCGACTCCAAACGCATCAGGTTGCCCATATTCACAATTATTGTCTGAAGAAATCTACCTTTATCGAACTGCAAGCTAATGAATATTAGAAACAAATGCTGGTGAAGATTTTAATTGATACGAGGAAAAGTATACCGTAGGATTAACTGTTACAATTATTCATGGCCTGCATCGGACCCGACAAAACCCTTTTTTTTTAACTTAAATTTTCTTTTAATTTATTGTATTGAAAGCAAGCAGATCAATCCATTAAAGTCAATTAGCAGCCTTGTTCTTCGAATCGGTGATGCGGGTTGCGAGGGTTTTTTTCTTTTTTAATCTTGGGGGGCAAAGTCCAAATACTTTGCTTTATCAGTTCCTGCTAGGCAGTTCTGTTTTAAAATCTACCGTTACGAAAGTCTTTAACTGGTTTCTTCAGCCTTCCAGCTGTAGGGATGTTGCTGAGGTCTCTTGTGGCCCTGACAAGGGACAAGGTACCCCCAGGTCTTGCGCGGAGTCTTTTATTAAGTAGAGCGATTGGGTTGAGTTATTGTTATTTCCATGTTGTCTCTCCTCGGTGAAGCTTTGGTTGCATTTGCATTTGTCAGTCGTTAGGAAGCTGCTATGGCGCATTCTTTATAAAGTTGTTATTGCATGTGTTTGCATAAGTCCAGTTCACGTGTGTGTGTGTGTGTGTGTGTGTGTGTGTGTGTGTGTGTGTGTGTGTGTGTGTGTGTGTGTGCGTGCGTGTGTGTGTGGCTGATCAAGAAGTCTACTGCGTGAGGGCAAGGCCCAGACGTGTGATGTGGCAAATTAATTTATGAGTCATTTGGTCAGTCAGTAAATGAGTCAGCGTGTTAATTAGTATGTCACGTGCAATGTGGCGAACGCGTCCGCCTACCGCAGTCTCACGTTCCTCTTCCGCTTCCAGTTCATTTCCTTCTGTTTGAAAGATTGCAGTTTCGTCAATGACGGTTAAAAGCAGGTCCACGCACAGTCACCAGCTTGGCAACCACGACCTTACCTTAGACGGACTGGCTCGTGGGTTTGCGAGCTGCATTATTTCCTGTTTACAAAAGGTGATGAGTAAGGAAGAAGGCTCGTGCTGGCAAAGTCGTTAGCCCTTGCGTGATCACCGTCAATCTCCTGCTATTTTCACTATCAACTTCAGCCTTAGCGTTGAGGGAACATCATTGAGTCAAGTTCAATCTTATGTACTTTTACTAACAGTGGGCTAGTCGCTTCTCTAATGTTTGCACAGAGGTCCTTATCAACGAACCATAGCAATACTAAACACATTTCCTCTCAACTCCGTGGGACTGAGCTCTGTTGACGAGCAGCCGGAAAGTGGTAATCTACCGTCAGGCTTCACAATCCGCTGACTGTGCCTCCCCTAATTACGCCTGCCTTGAGGTTTGACCTTCTGACGGCGATAGTGTTTGGCCTAAATAACGTGTTGCCTAGTTGACAATAGTTGTTAAGGATAAAATTAATGATGGACCAAGAGTTGCTCAACTGTTCATCGCCTGTCTCCTGGGTTGAGCGTCAAGTGAGAAGGCGTGTGCGCAACCGTGAAGGATGTCGTTTGGACTAGCCCAATCACGCTCTGTTGTAATACAGCCTGAATTGATATTAGGGTAATTTAAGATTCCGGCAGTTCTTGCCTGGATTTATATATTCTTCACTTGGAGGATCGCTTTTCATAGGCACGTTCTGCATATCGCAACGCTACGCAAATGTATTGGAGTTGTCGCAAAGCTGGAACAGGTCCTACTCTTTGGCAGCTGACAGGACCGATATGGGCAGGTACCTAGTTCTCTCTAGATTCCCTTTTTTTTTCAGTGTATTTGTGCAGACCGTTAAACAGGCAGATATTTACACTTGTATCAGAATAGCGCTGGCAAAGCATCCAAGCACGTAATTGATTAAAATTTATTGAGAACTGAATAAGTCAATAATGCCTTAAGTTTTCGATTAAAGTAGAGATTTATAAGAAATGTAGGTGCCACTAAACCCCTACGAGTGCATTTGTTTGGCTTATTCAAAATTTTTGAGTACTTGAAGGTGCATCTGGCTTGTGTTTTGAGTATAGGTTCCGCATACTGCGATGGTTATGAACTTATTAATCATAAATAAAAATACTAAGCCTCTGGAAGTTGGTTCCTTTGGGAAAGTTTCGTTAGGAACACCACTTTGGTTCTGGGTCAGGCTGATGACCTTGTTGGGATCGCTATCCCTGATGCTAACCCTTGAGTATTGCCAGGTGGATTAGGTCCATATTTGTCTTTCATGAATTTGATGTTGCTCAGAGACCGTAGGCTTAAGTTAGAGAGATAAAAAGAAAGGTTTTTGTGGAGATAAATGATTGCATTTTAAGATTAAGTGAGATAAAGAAGTACCTATTGTTGTTGGAGACCTGTCCATTTGAGAAATCGTTTGCGTGCTTGTGAACTGACCTTTACGTTCTTATTAAAGAAAACCCGTTTTGCAGATCAGGCATCCAATCTACTGCCCTCCATGTTTTTGAACTTTCTGACCGGCCTATACGCCAAGTGCCTGTTCAGTTCGGATTTTGCGTGTGCTAGGCTGCAACAGTAGTGGCAGCCCAATTTAATTTTGCGTAATAGCGTGATAGGATTCAGGAGAAACAACAATTTGCCAATGCAGGTGAACGCAGTGCGACAGTCTTATAACAGATGATGAG
Organism: Craspedacusta sowerbii; assembly: GCA_003687565.2. Taxonomy (NCBI): domain Eukaryota; kingdom Metazoa; phylum Cnidaria; class Hydrozoa; order Limnomedusae; family Olindiidae; genus Craspedacusta; species Craspedacusta sowerbii. The sequence goes on from QQSS02206744.1 coordinate 10,007, forward strand.
TTTTAGCAAAGTTTTAATACCGGTTTGCAGTTGCGCAACCAGGAGCGAATATTGGTACATGAATGAGCAGTTTCCAGGTTTGTGAGTCACTCCATTTAGTGTAGGTACGCTTCTTGTTGTTTGGATTGTTCCTCAAGCTGTTCAACAACAACAACAACAACAACAACAACAACAGGCCCTCGTCACCATCAAAGCCCATGCCAATTCCGTCTGCTAAGCTATCGTGGGTGCAGCAACGGAGGCACGTTGGATGGTTCAATTGCGGCCATGTCCAAAAGGTTCAAGCTAGCAGGCAGCATCGTTGTGGGATCATGTCATGGAATCTTTAATCTCTCCATCCCAGAACCATATTCTGAAGACCCTATTTCCCCTTTGCATCCTTCAATTTTGGATCAATCGTAAAAGAGCAGCTAATACATTGAATACGCATTATTTCCGGTGCTTTATCTTGTGTATCCTAGTTTGGATTGCACTTGCATATTCTGTCAGTGGGATGGTTGTGGATTCGTTAACTTGATGAGATATGATAGAAGATATCTCCTCCCGATGAAGAACATATCTGTTGAAATTGTTTGCCATTTGAGGAAATATCGTGTTGCTGTTGTTGTTGTTGTTGTTGTTGCTGTTGCTGACATTTGAGGAAATATCGTGTTGCTGTTGTTGTTGTTGTTGTTGCTGTTGCTGATTTTCCCGAGTCATTACGATGGAACATGGTGAGGCAATTTTATGCCTTCATCGCTTCGATCTTAATTGGTCGTAATCGCAGCCAACCTTCCTAATTTCTAATCATAAATTCTTGATCCTTTGCCCGTTCGTTTCAATTGGTTAAATACGCGAGTCAGTCGCCATCGTGCGTCAAGCAGCCATACTGATTTGTGTGGCTTCTGATAGTACCACCCCACAGCCATCAGTTCCGCCATCCAGTGGTATCTACCCCCTTGATGCGTTTTTTGTAATCTTTCACTCTCCCTCCCAAGTAGTCGATTTTTGTAGCAGACGTCCCGCCCTTTGAATGCAGGTTCTGGTCTTCCTTTTCTTTCTGTCGCAAAGACTGTTGCAAATATGGTGGACTGTCCATAGGGATTCGAAAATTAACAGAAACCAAAATCTAGTCAGCCCGTTTTTATTGGAATGCTTTGCCAATGCTAAAGCAATTTTTGGATAGGTTGTCAAAGACTTTCATCCCCGTTTTGCAAACTTTTTCTATAGGCTGGAGTTCCACGCCTTTTGACGGTCATGAAGGTATTGCTCGCTGCTGTCAAACTGACCTGGAATTCGGAAATTGGCTTTTGGGGACTCGCCGTAGCAAGAAGATTGATGGTGCATGCTTAGAGATGAAGGGTAGCGGTTCGTTTCTTCTGCGCATGTTCGAAAGGACGCAAGGAAGAATGGCGATCCATGCTAGGCACCGTAAGACATCGTTCTCTGTCACCTAGCAAACTTATTGCAAGTTTTTCTGCAGGAACACGCGTTGGTTCCATACGGATCCGAACTAATTCTTGTCGGAGCAGGGGGTTCACTTATTTTATTGTCGAAGTGAGGTCGAGAGTAAATTTAGTTAAGTTTAGTAACTAAGACTCAATGCCACAAACCCCCTCTTGCTCTGGGTTCCCTCTGTCACGCTTGCTCTGGGTTCTCTCTGTCACGCTTGCTCTGGGTTCCCTCTGTCACGCTTGCTCTGGGTTCCCTCTGTCACGCTTGCTCTGGGTTCCCT
>QQSS02206755.1:0-11717 GCA_003687565.2 Craspedacusta sowerbii
CTACTACTACTACTACTACTACTACTACTACTACTACTACTACTATTACTACTACTGCTACTACTACTACTACTACTCTTTCTGATGGTGGGTTTATTCTGAGCGCTCGGAATCTTTCTTTTGGTGAGCTTGATTTTTAAACGGATTGACTTGAAATGATGGCTTGGACCTTTTTTTTTGATAGCCTCGGATTGCGCTAAGTGGCTGTTAACATCAATTAACGCTTTTTGAATTATTTTCGCTTCGTAATATGCCCACGAAGTATATTTTTTTGTTTACAGCGACTGTTTTGAGGTAAAGTATCTTGCTGCACTAAGGTAACCCATTGCCGTTTTGTTTTTTTAATTCCCTTAAAGCCCTGTCCTCGCACATGCTAAACTCTATGCCCGTGATAAACTTTTGTGCAAGATTGCGAGGGATTAAACTTTAGTACGGAAGCACCAAAGTTGGAGAAGATCTATGTCATGTCAAGGATAGTGCCCAGGCAAGACCTGGACGTGTTTGTAGTGCACGATAAGGCGCATGCGCAGGCAAAAATTCTTAACTGTAGCTGGAAACCACATGGCCCAGCTTGTGAACCGCATAGCAGCGAGCACATGCGGACAACCGCCTATGGCTTTCCTACTTCTGAATACGATCCTCCACAGTGACTGACTTCATGATAGCACGTGCTTTTCATGACGTTTTTTAGATACGGCTCTTTTACTAACGTCTCCTGGCATGAGCGTACCACGTGCTCATGGGAAATGCTGGACGTTAGTTGAATGACTCAAACGTCGATGTCGAGTGCACTTAGGAATCAGTGTCCTACATATCTTACTTTTGCATGCAATCACACACTTTTACTGGCTCGCATTAGCACACATTAAATGTTCCAAGAACACATGCTCCAGTAGCAAACCTGACGTGACATAGATTACTTGTGTAGTCTTAGAGAAAAACATTCTTTGGAAAGCTTCTCAGCCTCTCAATTATGGTTGCACATCACTAGCTGGAGGAACTGCGGTAGGAGTTCTATAAAGTTTGGGTAGCGAAAAAATTCTTATACTGTCGTCCACGCTGAAATAAGTAGTTCAGTCGAGAGCAAGTAAAGGAGTTAAGCGAATAATCCTCTTCTATAGATTCTAAGTGTACTAAAGCAGTACTAAAGTTATGTAATTTTCAAATATGATCGCCGGGGTAATTAAAAAAAAGTCGACATTCTTCCTTGCAGTTTGAAACCTTTCGCCCATCCGCATGGAGCATTGGCCATGCCCTAGCTGGACTTGCGAAACCTTGGTAGGCGTTTGGAATGCTTCAGTTTGAAAAACGGCTCCAATTGCGCCATGCAGGTATTGGTCGCTAAGCCATTCTTCAAAGGCGCGGGAATTTCAAAGCATCGGTTCAGCTTCTCCTTTAGACGCCAGCCAATAGTCAAGTACATCAGCTTCTGGTTGGGATGATTGCCGATTTTGCGACACAAGGCAAAATCGTCGCTCTCCACATGCCAAACACAATTTGATCTAGAAGTGATTACAATCTAACTCGGCCCTTTTCATTTTACGGACCAATGTATTTAACATGCAACACAACTGATCAGCTATCGCTCACAGATCTGCGGCAAAGTTTACTTGAACTAATTTATTGGCGCAATTACCTATAAAATGCTAAAAATGAATAGTTCATTAAATATGTACATAACATGACATAAACATTCTGTTCAGAACTATCACGAACCGTCGACTTCAATGTCAGAGCGCAAATACTTAGCTCAAAGCAAGAAAGTTATGCTCGGAATCGACTTCTCAACGAGTGACGCGCCAGCAGTGTCGGAATGTCGTTCGTTGCTGGTAGAGGTAACTAAAGTGAAGGAATTAAAAATCACTGACATTTTTCCAGCAGCGCAGATACTTACATTAGCTTAACTTAGCTTTACTTAGCTACACTTACATTACTTACATGAATACACTAGCTCTTGGTTGGCAGTGTGATTTTTGATCTCCTATCAGGTGAAACCTACCAAACAATGCTTATTAATTCACTGAAGGAGCAAAATAAAAAACTATCGTGACATTCTTCCATTATATCCGAAAGTAATTCTTTGGTGCGTATGCGAGAAAGATTTTAACTTTTAAAAGTATTTTCAGTAATATGTCTTTGTCTAGTGACGCATTCCTACTGCGGCCACTTTTATATATAAACAAACCATTAGTCTAAAGCATCAGTGCAAAGAGGAAACGTGTCAAACGTCTTTAAAGGGTCAGGTTAGCTTCAGCATCTGGAGGGTGACTTGTTAGGGCGTCCATCTATTCCTGAGACAACAACATTCTAACTGGCGTCACATTCTCTTCCTGTCGTTTGCAGCATCATGCGCTTGTAACGGCTGCATTCGCGACCACATTTAGTAGTCATACAACACCAACAACTACAACAACAAGAACAACAACAACAAAAACAACAGCAGCAGCAACAACAGCAGAAAGAACAACTTAAGCCACAATAAAAATAACAACAACAACAACAACAACAACAACAACAACAACAACAACAACAACCAGAACCACAACAACAAGAAGAATTTATTTTCCCGGCAAATGACTGGTATCCAAAGGAATCACCAGATTTACCATGAAGTTCAATTAGAACTTCATTCATTGGAATAGGAGACATGCTTTGTGGCCGGCTGTGGGGAGGAGGAAGCGCCTGGACTCCACTCGACCTGGGCAAGGAAGTGAGCAGGAAAGAACCTCAAACTGCCTGTTCTAAAAGCTGCGAAAACCCCAAAGCTCCCTGTTCTACCATTGGGCAATATGTACATAATAACTTCCTCCTCCCAAACTGTATTATATGTAGTAGTAGTATTAGAATCACTAGTAGCAGTAGAAGAATGCAACTCTTAAATAGTTCTGAGTTCTTTTCTAGCGTCTCTGAAAAACTCTACAACACGGTGTCAAAGAACCCCAACATCAGTTTCAGTAGTCAAGAGTTAGTAAACATCCACTTAAAACAAAGAAATCTATGTACCAAACTATACCAAACTGACTAGCAAACAAAGTAAATCCTTCAACATTCTAATACTCCTCGTCGTGGCAAACATCACATCTAAGCAGAACATGCGGCTTACAAATATAGAAAAATCCACCCTTAGTGGCTAACTTCTGTCGTAATCAATCAAAAGAGGGAACAGCAGATAGAGTCGAGGCATCCATAATTAGCACCCTGCTTGCAGGCTGGCTTCCTACCTTTTGGAAGAAAAAAGAGCAAAGAAATATAAGCAAGTGATAGATTGGGTTAGTCCTAGAGCAGATATAAAATGGATCACAATTAAAACTAAAACAAAAAAGATTTCAGCAGGACCTAAAAGAACTTTGAGAGTGATAAAACAATTGAGCAGAAAAACATGGATCTAATCTTTGGTCTTTGGTCTATCCTTAAGGGGAAGCATCCATATGAAGTAGTGAACTTTCTTCAAAGATCGTTTAGTAAGTTATTATATGGAGTGCTTGCCCATCTCAAGCCAGTCATGGCAAATCACACTACATAGTTTTGATACCAAGTAATAAGTTTTCGGGCTTCCAAACTCATCACTTTGGCAAAGGAGGTTGTATGTTCTTCGGATACAAATGTTTATAGTTTTTTGAATGAGGAATTCGGACGCAGTTTGATGGAATCCTATGCTCTTCATCCATTCAAAAATGTTGGCAGCATCATTGCTAATGATTCCAGCTGAGAAGTGCACCGACTTCGTTTCCGACATTTTATAGAAAAGAAGTTTCTAACATTGTTGGAAGCGTTTCAGGCATCTTAGTCTCAAACTAAAGAGTGAGCCCATGGGAAAGATCTAATGACTTTTTCTTTCACTGCTAGGAGGTCACAACGAAACTGTAACCTGAGATTACCGATGGGGAGAAAGGGCACTGAGACTTCCCGTTTTAGAACTCGGAAATCCCCCCCCCCCTCGCTCGAAAATGAAAATTCCCGAAAACTCCCCTCCTCTAAAGTGAAAACTCCCGAAAATTCCTTCCTCCAGAACGAAAAATCCCCCAAACTCCCGAAGAGTCGACGCGATATTTACGCAAACACACGCGATATTTATGCAAATATGTAATAGCGCCGGTTTCTTAGTTATATGACAGTTTATTCAGCAAAAATTCCTACAGTGGCGGATTTCTGAGAGTCAAAACCTATTTTTCATTTTATAGGTCCCCCTCATAACACTTACACTCAATCACAATCAATTTTCAAAGCCTTCAAAGCGACAGAGCAATTCCCGAATCATTGCAGCAGAGTGCAGTAATAGAACGGAATTGTCAGATATGGCAAGTCTGCTCGGGCAGGCAAGCTTGCTGTAAGCGCTAATAGCTTGCTCGACATCAGTTGAGGACATAAAAACTTGCAGGGCTCACAAAGCATGCACTGCAAACAGTGGCAACGATGTGCGCTTGGCGTTACTGCAGTGCTTTTTATCAAATTTCTCGACGCCGCTAGCAGCAGTTACGATGTAAGCAATTAAATGTACCTGCACCTTGTGATCACTTAGTATCTAGGTAAGCCACGGCATTGCGTTGTACTGAGCCGTAGCCCGGGATAGGCCATCATGGCTGCCAGACACCAACCTTGGATATAATATTCGGAAGGCGTCAAAAATACTCCAGGATGGCTGCTTGTCGAAGTAATGCTGAATTGAGGCTGCAACAGCTTCGCGTATTTGCTGGCACAAAGAAACCGGAGCATTTAGATTGTCCTTCTTCTATCCAGCGCAACATAATCAGATTAATCAATAAAATAACACGACTGTGCTACTTCAATGCTAAGTAATTGGTAACTGGAATAAGGAAGCAACTACTTCACCCTAGTAACATTTCTATGGTCTAGCGAACCGCTGAAGGAAGGACTCTCACAAAAACCTGGGATACTAGTAATGAAAGCTAAAGATTGTCAGGAAAATAAGTTCCTTGCAAAAGTACCCTTAATTCACTGTCAGGATTCCGAAAGCAGAAGGATTTGAAGGCACAGACAAATCTCGACGATACAACAGAAGGCTCCTCATCAAGCCAGTTATGTGCGATTTCGGCTAGCGCGATTGAAAAATATCCAAACAAGAACTGAGGCGCGCCAAGAACTAGTTACAAAAGCAAGCACCAATGTCACAATATTCATCGATGAATCAGGATCAGCCAATCTATTTATCTTTAAAAGATTCGGTGAAGTTTCAGCCGTCAAAGAAGCACATTCTTCTACTATGAATATCGGTATGACTACCAGCTTTGAATTTCTCGCAACAGCAGATTCAAAGCATCTGTTCTATCACGTGGCGTTGTATTGTGGCAGTACCGTTGGCGATGATCCAAATCTTATGCACACAGCTTTAAATCGGAGCTTCCTTGCTGCAAAAAGGTACAACAAAAGGTTATTTGCTGCAAGTGCGACTAAGTGTTTTAAAACACCGTTCCTTACATAAAGCAGCGTTTATGAATTTGAAGAAAAGTGCTCAGAGTGAGCCTCTGCTTGAACCCTAAACATCAAAAATTAAGAATGAAAGTTTTTCAATATTTATAACGACTTTTAAAGTCTCGCTTTGTAGTTTAAATGCTAGAAAACACCAAGCTTGTCCTAGTATCATAATGGAAAATATCTGTGCGATGTAGCCTAAGGTCAAAGCATTGCATTAAAAATTTACCGCTGATCTTAAGAACGAGGATTTCATCGGAGCATGCGTGGTTGGCAGGAATGAGGCATAATGCCTTCCGTACAAACTGAATTAATGAATTACATAATACAAATCGGAGACTTTGATTGCCCAGAAAAATAGGATACATGATTCCTATCGCACACGATTCCATGCAGTTAGTGTTGAAATTTGTGATGCAATAAATGCAAAAAAAAAAATCGAATATGATCACATGCGGCATGGGAAGGGTTGCAAGTATTTCATAAATCGCTGATTAAAACCTCGGAAAGGCAAAGAAAATTTAAAGGTTAAACGGTAGTTTCCAAGCTACTCCAAAAAATTGTTTAGAAAGGAATTTTCAAGACTTTTATTCCCAAAATTTACCAGTTCAATTGACACATCTAATTGAAAATTCCCCAATAATTCCCGCGAGAACGACAATTTCCGAAAATTCGCGGTATTGTGGACCTTTTTTTTTTTAATAAATATTTCGGGGAATTCCCGGGAATATATTGTGTCCCTGAGACCCAGCAGGGCGGCATTTTAAAAATTCGCGGGCTTCAGAAACGCGGACAATCAGGAGGCACGCACAATACCATTTTAATTAGAGAGAAGTGAGATCTTAATTACCAATGAATCCAGCTCAGTACACAATACGGCTGTCGGTGTGGACAGCCTCCATCCAGACCACTTCGAGATTTCAGAACCAGTCTCCGCTACTGAGGTAATTGTACTTGTTATAAGAAAGTGCATGATGTCTGAGTACAAAATCTAGTTAAGTAGCCGTACCGGGATTAAATCTTAGAAAGCTTTGAGGTTGCTACTCTTTATTAAAAATTGGTAAAGTTTCTGTTGGTTGAATCTGTCTGATTATTACTTCCTATTTAAATAGTTGCTTTATGCAAGTTTTGAGTTTAAGGCAGCTTGCTTATGCTTGGTACTAATGTATGCGTTTTGTATGGACAGGTATGGAGCCAGTCCAAGGGGTAGGGGTCTTAAAACTATTGGAATGCGATGCATCATACAGTGGTTGGCTAAAGCAGCAAAAGAAGGCTGGCAAGAAATGTAAGATTGTTCAGTGAAAATATTCTTAGATTTGCTTTTTAGTATGCATGCATAGTATAAATGGAATTAGATATCTTTTGCTATTTATCTATGGAAATAGGAAACAACATGTATATCTAAGTTTTTACTTGTTGAGTGCCACAAGAGCTTTTCCTGTGCACCTCATGTTTAGAAATGCTTTGGAATCGGTGGCCCTGTCTATATAGTCGATGTACATGGTTTAAACATAATTTTGACATTTCTGTTCAAACTTAAATGTTGCACTGCTGCTAATACTGTCATATTCGTAAGATGCATATAGGTTCTCTGTTGTTTTGAAGAGGATATCTTTGTTTAATCAATATAAGGCATGAATATAGCTGGAGTTCTTGCATCCTTTTATTATAATTGGTTACCACGAAGGCAGGGAAACTCATGGTTTCTTTCAGTATCTAGTTATTTGCAACATAGATTTCATTGCTGACATGTAGGCTGCTATGGTGAGCAAAAAATATATAAAATGGACTGGTTCATGCTTGTAATGCTTGGAAGCAAGTGCATGCCTTCTCAGGTCACATAAGTTTTGTTTTCGAGTATTGCACTCTTAATTCAGTTTCTTGCCTGTTCTGCTTAACTGCATGTTTTTGTCTTTGTTTACTTTAGATGAAGGTTCCTTATTTTAACTTGAAAGCTCTAGTGTAATTGTGACAGTGTCACTTTGCCATTAATTGCACAATTGAATAAGTGCTAACTTGACTCAGGGCTACTCACATAAATGCTGCAAATGTCCATAAGCAGCTAGTTCAGCTGATTCTAGCATCAGGCCCCCATTATTTTTAGCTAACTTTTATGTGTGCTTTGCGATGACTGTTCTTAAAAAGTGCAAGTAATATACAGTGCGACTGTAAGTGTCTTAGCGTGGTATGAGTGATTTGCAAGATTGAGTGTCAAGCACTTTCTCAGTAGTGGCATGAAATTTTTCATTGGTTCGTTTAAATAAATTTGGAAATGATATAATTTAGTGGCTTGTAATTACGAGGCGACTTGATATGAATGAGCAAAAACTTGGTATGGAATTAGTGATTATCTAACATCAAATTCTTTCTTGTCGATGCAAGGGCAGGGGTGGTGCTGGTATTCCAGATTAGTTCCCTGTAGCGGTTCTGTCCTGGTGTTAAGTTCGGTTTTGTATGGTGCTAGGATTGTTGTTTTGTCAGGGTTTATATTAAATGTAGCCATACACCGTTTGTGCACGCAACTTGTAAAGTCTTTCTCCTGTGGTTTCAGTCAAACAAAGATATTGTGTTATCCACCGTGGGTGTTTCTACTGCTTCGAGGAAGATAAAAGCACAAAAGCTAAGACTAGTTTCTCGATATCTGGATACTGGTAAGTCCTTCACGGTCATCGTCATATGACGCCATAGTTTTGTATAACATTTCACTTCTAAAAGAGTTGATGGAGTACCCTGTTTGCGCTTCGCTGTTCTTTGAGAAACCTTGCCAAAGTTAGGATGGCCCTGCTACCTGCTCTTTACCTGGCGAGGAGAACATAATGTTTTCCGTTTTTGTTGTTAGGAAATTGCCGTGATCAACGGTCTGATGAGTTTTTGTTGCATAGCATACTCGATCTATCTTTCCAGGGCATCTCCTCGTGTTTCATCGGACGCGTTGGCAACGGAGCCGTTCATATTCGATTTGATTGGACGTATTCATAACTACCAGCCCCGGTACACTTTCGCGGCCAGTTCTAACCGCGAGCTGGTGGTGAGTATCTTGTTCTTTGCGTACGTATTTTTTTTCCCCCGATGCACAACTTGTGACCAGTCTGCTCTTTAAGTCAGCAAGAGCTAGGGTTCTTTCCTATAACCAACAGCCTTCTCTTGTCCATTCTTGACATTTTTTTGAGCAGCACAGAACAGGTCGATTCATCGATCCATGCTTATTATTATTATTGTTATTATTATTATATATATTATATATTATTGTTAGAATATATATATATATATAATATAATATATATAATAATATATAATATATATTATTATTATTATGGCCGCGTGGCCGAGTGGTCTAAGCTCGCGCCTTGTAAGCAAGACTCTTGGGTGGCGAGAGTTCAAGCCCCGGTCCGGCCTTGCTCGACTCAGGCATACATCCCTCGGGGTCGTTAAAATGAGTACCGCTCATCGGCGTAATTACAATAGTGATTACGAAAGGATTAGTCGGATTAGCAACTGAGAGGTGACGTGCGCACTACCAGTCTGCAAAACTGTTTAAACTACTGAGAGCGATGTTTAAGAGATAAGACATCATCCAAGGCACCATGCCTGGAATTAGTGAGTGGTGCCGAGGTATACCGAATGTGTCGTAAAAATATATGTAGTGTAAAAAAAATTTATTATTATTATTGTTGTTGTTGTTATTATTATTATTATTGTTACTATTATTTTAACCAGATGGTACAAGTTAATAGAAGCTTGAGGAGCGGTCGGGGGTAGCACGATGCGATAGCTCACTTTTATCGGCTGTGAAGATGTCGTAAAATTCGAGCAGTTTTTACAATAAATTTTCATACTAAAGCACCTGCGCCGCGAGCGCTATCTCTCTCACACTATGGGCTCTCTTGAATTTATCTCATGCGTGGAATTTCATCGAGACCACCAGCATTTGTAGCCTTCAAGACAGCTTGGTCCAAGCTATGTAGAGAGTTCTTCTGCGTATTCGCACAGTCCTTCCTGTAGCAATAGCAAACTATTCCTTAAGGGCCTCATCGAGGTCTGGATCCGTACATGGACACAGATTTTTCACTTTTTTTTTTACGTTCCTCCTCTTTCGTTGCAGTTTGTCCATTCCTCTCATTCGTCTCGCTGCTAATTCATTTGATATGCCAATCGCTCAGTTGTCAGTCTGGGCAAATCGGGTAATGTCCATAAGCCGACACTGAATGGTGCTTTTCTATGGTTACTTGATCATTTTTTCAGCTAGGGTCAAGTCTTTGAGGCACGACACGCACTTAGGTCATTGACTGATCTCGCCCAAACAGCACTTGATGTTTTGACGTGACGATGCGGGGATCAAGAGTTAAACAAAGTGCTTGTCATTCAAATGCTGGGTTAATGAGTTAATCCTGATGCAAGTCGACAGTCAGTTGTTTGTCTGTCGAAATCCGAGGACCTAGCTGGCTGTTACATCGTAGACAGTCCGCAAGTGGGGTGCGTTCTCCTAACTTATTCCCCTAGAGCTTTCGTGTGCACTTCTATTATTATTATTGAGCTTTCCAGCATACTCCAATCCTGCCACCCCCTCCTCTCTTGCTTGTGGATCTTTACTTAAACGTTATTTGCAACCGTTTCAACTTTCTGTTTATTTATTTTTAGGATTGGATAGATTACATCAGCAAAGAAATTGAACGATTTCCTGCGGCAGCACCTGGAGACGCTCCGCCCGGTCCCTATGACGAACCCAAAGAAAAGCCTGACGAGGTCATCTTCGTGGATCCGGAAGAAATTGATAGTAAACCTGCGCCCAAAATTCCACGCGAATCGCCGCCGATATTTATTGGACCGAAACTAAGCGGTACCAAAGAGCGCCGTGACGCTCCCGGTGGTACTGTCCTTCAAACCAAGATAATTGAAAGTGCTTCATCGAATGGTTCACCTTTACATGATCCACCGTCAATTTATGAAGTTCCTGACACTAGTGCCACATGTAATTTATATAAGAACTTTGTATTTTATTTGGACTTGGCGCTTGCATGTCAGCATTTGCTGGCGTGCCGATGGAGGTTGCTCACTTCGCAACAGGGTGAAGCGCAGCACTAGATTTCTTCTCATGACCGCCTTTGCTTGTCTGTGCGTGATGGTGCCTTGATTTTTTGTCTTACTTTCGCTAGGTACGACTAAAGGCGTGGATATTGGCTACGTAATTATGAATGGTAATCCAGGACAAGCGTCAGCGACGGCGCCCTCTCCGACAATAGAAACACCTACCTCTAGGTAAGAAGCTTATATTTTTTGGCTTTATAATATGGGCGTCCCAGCTACCGAGTGAGATGAGTGAGAAGTTAAGCATGCGTTAGTAATCTCGGCTCAAGACTTCCACAGTTTTGGAGGCATTTTTTCAGAAGGCGCTAAGAGCTAAGCTATGAAACCCGAAAAGCAGAATGATATATAATATATAATCTTTGTAGCTGGAGTGTGTAGAGGCGATGTTGTCACCCTTGCTTTCGAAAAATATGGCTGGATTTTGAGAAATCGGACCTGTCTTTCATATTGTAGCAATAAAGGAAGCGAAGGGAGACAGGTGGATGGTTTGCCTGATATCGCAAGCCCCATTGTGAGTTTCGGTTTTCTTTCGTCGCACGTGCTCATACATGTACATACACCTCGGTAATGTGGTATCCGTTGTCATAGAAAACTGCGCATGGCCCATTTCTTTCACACCCGTGAGTCAGTTAAGTCACCCATATTGTCGCTTGGAAGGGTTGCGTTTTTCGTTCTGCTTGACGGAGCGTTTCTATTAATGCTTGTGGAGGTTTGTTGTGAATGTTGTGCGAGCATCTTCGACGAAGGCGGTTATTTCGATCGCGCTTGACTGCTGTCCCTGGTGGCGTCAGTGATTGATGACGAGCTAGTGGATGAGGATGGCGGTCGTGTGAAGAAGTTTCGAGCTTGTTGTACAGATTTGTTGCTGATGGTTCTATTGATCTGTTGTTTAGCTTGGGTCGAACGTCGAACAGCTCAAGGAATCTGCCCTGCTGCCGGGTAGCGTCTATCAATGGAATCTAGACAGGAAACAGTCGTTTGCGTAAGTACTTTGCTGCAGAGATCGCTCAAGCCCATTCTAAACAATCATTATTATCATAATCATAACTATTATCATTATTTGTTCATCATTTTAACTGTTATTTTTTGCAGAAAAACTGCAACACTCTTCAATGAATATTTTCACAACATGTTTCGACTGCTCATCAGTCTTCTTCAGGCAAACAAACTAGCAAAAACGCAAACTCCAATTTAAATATATG
>QQSS02206777.1:0-11714 GCA_003687565.2 Craspedacusta sowerbii
GTAGGTAGGTAGGTAGGTAGGTAGGTAGGTAGGTAGGTAGGTAGTTAGGTAGGTAGGTAGGTAGGTAGGTAGGTAGGTATGTAGGTAGATTGATAGTCTGGTCAGCTCCTGGCTTTTTCGCCTTGGAGATGTTTATTCTATCTTGAGAAGTGGACAGTACGATCCATTGGCCCCTCTAAACCAGGTTTATCCATAACTGGTCGTCTTCTTAAATGTGGATCACTCTCATTAAACTACTCTGACTGGAGTAGTTTAATGAGAGTGAGTCAGTTCACCTCGTTTGTCTACACTGTTATCTGACAATCTGCGAATGACCATTGGTATGGCATTAGTTTACGGTGACCTTTATTTGGTTGCAAAATGTCGTCATGAGACTCTCAGAGAGTTGCCTAGGTGTCGTGCAAGGTTATGTCTTCATGAGAATTCTTGCTCAGATAATCCTTCTACATCTCTCATTCCTTCGTCCTATACAATATATCTTGAGATTGCTATGCCTGCGGATTGCTAATCGATTGAAGACAATACAATTTCTAGAAATGGGTCCGACGCTGGTCATCCCCATTGCCGCGAGATCGATAGCGAGGCCGGCTTTGTTCAGTTAACATGTATGCTGTGAAGGCTCCTGTGCGCAACCTCACTAATGGCTGCTTTCTCCGAAACAACGTCTGACGATCGGCAACGCGGAAGAAGTTTGTGTAGTGGAAAGTCTGCTACTGAGAGGTGTTGTTGTTGGTAAAGAGCCAGGAGTTTCCCCGGATGCGCAGTCCATCGATCGTCGGTGACAGCAAATGAGGTCAGTCGTCGGGTGTATGATTAGCCTCTCAAGGAGCTAAAGAGGTCGATACTTGCTCTCAAAGAGAGGCTTGAAACTTGACAACGATCTTGAAACTGACATCGCACTGTCACCTGTTACCAGGACACACTCTTCGTGAAGACCTTCCCAGCAGACGACGAAATCGTACTGTGCTGGTTAGGTCTTCTTAGGAGATTTGCCAAACAGGGTGGTCACATACCCTGCTTGCCCACCGACCGCCGCGTGGAGGATCTACTAGTTGGCCGGCAGGCGCTAGTGTGGTTTCGTCTGCGCTAACGGGGCCGCAGTGGCATAGTATCAAAAAAACTGGGTGGAAAACATAATAGAATGCTGCTAGTTGAAATTCCTCTCTCAGCTGGGGCTTACTTAAATCTACTACCTGCTTATGGTCCTTAGCTGGCATGAGTGAAACACTTTATCGTAGCATCTATCGTTTTATCGATTGCTAGGAATGAAGGTTTGTCATTCTTGTTAACTTCAATGCGCGCAGAACCGACGCCACAATCCCTTTTGCATTAGAACCTTGCAGCATTGATCAAGTGCGTTCTAGTGTCTTGGCCCAAAATTCGATCTGCTATTTACAAATACTTATTCTTATCATAACGGCACCCACAAAGCTATTTGGTTTCGGCCTCTATCAGAGCATGGCCAAATAATCGACTGCATTTACAAGACAATTTCCTTTTTAGGCACGTCTGCAAAGTTCGTGTAAGGAGAGGAGCATGTGGTTCTGATCAAATGTTTTTTGGAGCTAATAGCAAGGAATGGAGTTAAGATGCCGTGATGAATTGGTGGCAAACAAATTTCGAAGTTGGATTATCCGCATGTGCGCCATGATATTCAGAAGGCCCAGTCTTCTGGATGGCAATTTGGAAACCTTTGAGAAGCTAGTGCATTGAAAGGGCGTCAACTCTCTTTCTATAGAACTCCTGACGACATCAGTAAGTGTTAGAGGAAGCATTATTGCGATCTGCTTCTAGAAAAAACTTATCCTTCTACAGAAGTCCATCTTCAGATGAGTCCATCTTCAACTGATGCAGTTGCTCGGGTTTGGGTTACGTTTTGGACAATGTCCTTTCGCTCGAGGAGTTTGTGGCATGCGTATTAATCTGGTTAGCGCTGGGGAGGCACCTGGCCGTGATGGTGCTTCGGATGGATTGCGTATTCTTGATGGATCCGATGCTCATCAGGGAACTCACGCGTTGCTGTTTCCTCTTCCTCGGGACTGCGCTGATGCTATCGTACTTGCCTCTCTTTCCTTTTCTTTCTAATTATGTGATTTTTCCTCGCTTTAGCTTGTTAAGAAAAGCATTTACTAGCCAATGCCCCTGTTTAGAATTGCATTTACCAGCTAATGGCAATGTTGAACTATAGCAAGCCTTTTTGACTCGACCAAGTGCTTCGCTGTCTGCAATGTTCTCCATAAACCTGGTTGTACGCCCTCGCTTGTTGACAAACTTTCAGCAGTCGCGCATGTCTGCAAAAACACTCCTAATCGGCATGTGGATGGCATTGCAACGTGTTAAGCAGTGAGACATACTGGCAACCGCCTGGCTTTCGCTTTACCTTTCAGGTGTGCTGTAATATGCGTTATAAAATGGCCGCAAGTCACTCTGGCATGATTCGGGATTGTAAACAACTCGTTGTCCTGGATGCTCATAATGTTCTTGCGCTTCAAGCGTATTGGGATTTGAGGGGGGGGGGGGATACGTGGAGGTCTGTTTGACCTGCTTTGACGAAGGACGAGAAAGAGCCTTTACAATAGATTTCTATAAAGTGTAGCTATGATGTGTTCACGCACACTTGATAAGAAGTGTTTATGCTTAGCGCTTGGTGTAGGACGTTCGTGTTTTACTCTTGGTGGGTGCGATCATGTTAAGTAGTGGGGCTGGTTCTTAATGTTTACGTTGCTAGGAGAGCCTTTGCAATTAAACTCTCCTGCTGTAGCCCTTGAAGAATCTTTATGTTCCAGATGGAAGCAATAAACAGCTCCCCTTAGCTCCTCTTCAACAGTAGTTACGTGCTTTGATGTACATACTACTGGCATTTGCCTTTTGATCTTGCACCTAGATTGTTTGCAACCGTTGGGTATGAGGAGTAGAAGTATTCGTGATGAAGCTCTCACCTCCAGCCGGGACAAATCGCCTTCTAATAATGCTAAGGAATCTCGCCTCGACTTGGGAAAATGTTGGTGTGGCCCGAACGACCCTTCTGCAAAGGACTGGCTGCAAATCGACCTTGGCCAGGTTACATAGCTCCTGAGATATTTTTCAGATTCCTTTCTTCTTGAAAATTGGTAGCTTGCAATGCATACCTATGAGTTTGCGCGCAATTTCTTATATTATAACTAGATGCTGGAGTTATTGCTGGTACTGTGGTAAATTAGTAAAAAATTTTGAAGTTTTGTTCGTGCCTGAATGTTGTTTTCGTTTATTTTGTTTTTGCTTGCGGGTATTTTAAATTTATTTTTAATCTATTTATGCGTGTTTTTTATCATGAAATTTTAATTCAGATGCATAAAATCGGTCGAATTGAAACACAAGGTGCGTATTACGATTGGGTTACTGGATATCATGTTTTCTACTCTGAAGATGGCGTGCATTGGCAGGGCTATGCAGAAAGCGGGTTGCCTGCGGATAACGTAGGTTGAAGTTCTAATATCTTTGGAAACTTCGGTTGTTCCCTTGCTTGCATATTGTTGATAGGTCGCGTGACTTCGACCGTGTCCTATACAGTTCTGAGTACTATAGTGCTCAAATCGCTCTTTTTCGGGTGCGTGTTTGAATTTGCAGACGTTTTCGGATTTTTAACGTAATTTATATCGAGAAGTTTAAACGACGTTGTATTTGCTCTAAGTGTGTTTAAGATTCTACAAGTTTATTCAGAACCGAAGATAAATTTCCTATTAATAAGCACTGATTACAAAATATTTAATGCTACTACTTCTAATACTGGTTAAGAACCTTAGCAATATCAAGACGGATAAATGGCTAAGCCATTAGCATGATGAATGGTTCCCTCGTATGGCTGGCATCCTTTTTTTAATCTACGGCGTCTAGAGAATGGCGTAAATAGTTTTTTTTTGTTGTTGTTGTTGTGACTGAAGCAGCCAACCGCTTGCTATTTTCGTGACAGAATTTAGCTCACTTGCATTTGAAAACCACTAAATTGATTGTTGTATCTCTGTAGTAGTAACAGTTTGTCTATGCTTTTTAGTTTTTGTTTTTGTTGTTGTTGTGTTTTACGATGATGCCAAGAAGTCCCTCTGATTTCTCTTTAGAACTACTGCTATAGCGGAGAATGCGTCAAGCGCATTGATCACCAGTGCAAAGATTTATGGAGTGTCCGTGAGTGGGTTCTCAGTTTTCTTTAGCCTAGCTGCATGTCTGCATCTAACAGCTTGTATCCGTGCCTACGTGTCTCCCTGGCTGTCTGCCTTCCTGCATACCTGCCTTCTGGCCTATCTACTTATTCCTTTGTATGCCTGGCAGTATGCTTGAGAAACGACCCCACGCAATACGGAATGGACCGAGCCAGTCGTTTCCGAGGCCTGAGGTTTTGAAGCTAGCCCAGCCGGCAAAAAGACATCTTAAGGGCGTCTTAAAGACATATTGCGTGATTAAAAAAGACGTCTTAAAGACATCTTTTTAAATCTTTTTTGGTATCTTTTGAGATGTTTTTTTAACGACGTCTTTAAGACATCTCAGAAAGACTTTTTTTAGACATCTAAAAAAAGACATCTTTAAGACATCTCAAAAAAAGACGTCTTTTAGACATCTAAAAACGAGCTCTTTTAGACATCTCAGAAAAATATGTTTGAGACGTCTTTAAGATGCATCAAAAGCGTTGTCTAGACATCTGGTCTTTTCGATATCTCAGAAGGACGTGTTTAAGACATCGCAAGAAAGCGTCTTTAGAATGCCAAAAACACTCTGTTGACTAGCATTTAAGTGAACGCAAAATCTAGAAGGAAAGGTTTCAGATCTCCTCATGATTAAGGTGTCTCTAAGACCAAATATTGCGTCTTATAGGTAACTTTTTTGAGATCTTCAAAACATTCAGTTAGACCTACCCGTCCATGGAGTAAGAGTTTCAGGCGCGCATTTACAGCGGATGCGTGTTCGACGAGCACGTGGTTTTAGTTGCTGCTTCTCCGCTTCCCGGACAGAAAAACATCTGTAACCGCAGTCAACGTCTGAAACCGCAGGCATCGACTCATAGTAGCGAGATCTAAAGATTAAAAAGGAAAATTAGTAGAATATTGTATCAGTGTTTAGCATCACTAGCGTTCCTCTTCAAAAGTCATGGGAGAAGTGTGTGATTATTAGGTATTCGAACCACGATACACAGCTTATACAGCGTACCATCGATTTCCAATATATTTGATGCGACAAGTTTTTCTGACAGCATAATCAACAAGTACCTTGCCAATACTGGGTGCAGCGACTCAATACCAATGTGATAGTAATACACACCTGACAGGTATCTACCCCAACACTTACTGTGAAGCAACTGCCAGCTCTCAGCTTAAACTAGAGTCCAACTTTTCCTTTGCCGCCTTTCCCCTACTGACTGATCAGTGACATGAAGTCCTTCTTAAAATAATGTAAATGCAAATGACAAACTTTAACCTGTGCGACTGGGAAAAAGAATAAGAATCATGATGCAAAGTAATTTAACGGCTTGCTGAAAGTTAAACCCGAAAAGTACAACATAGGGGAATATAATCTCCAGCCTCGTCACGACCAGATATCACCAGATACACCAATATTCCCATCGCGATGATTTGGGAGATTCCCGAGGCTGCCCACGCTTGCAAAATAATCGAGCTGCAACACAAACATCCAACAGATAACCCTGCGTACAATTTATTGCTATATAGAACACTTGACGCGTAATTCTGCAATAGACATCAAGAAAACAGTGCATGATGCAGGCTTAGGGTTTAGAGCGGCATAAAGCAAAGAAATTGCTTTAAATTCAAGGTATGAGTACCCTTCCAGATATATTAGAGACAAGAAAAGCAATATTTTTTTATTTGAATCGTAACCAATTCTTACCATGTCACCAAAAGTGTTGTGAAGAAAAAGGCTACAGCTAATGCTTCAACTACAGCTGGTTGCAAAGGAATACATACTAAAGAAAACAAAGTTATGCACTTAAGGAAAAGTTGGGTGGCGGGTTATAGAAAGGTTACTTATGTGCAATGTAATATCTCTTGTAGGGAACAATCGTTGATTCTAAGTTAATTGCTATAGCTGATCCTGGTGATGTGCTAGAGGCAAGATATGAAACGAAAGTCATCCAAACGTTAGATCTCGTCACAAAAGCTCCAATACTTCATTTCGAATAATGATGTGTTGATGCCTTTGTTTCACGACAAACGCAAGCTTTAGAATGTGACGCACTTTCTGTTTAGCAGAAGCTAAATCTTGTTTTTCATGTTTTATGGCTTATTTTACTCTACATGTAGGACAGGATTTATATTTATAAGCAATCATGTGTGTTATTCATACACCTGAAAAAGTAAATCTTCTGATGTACACTTGAGGGTGTTTGTTTGAAAGAAAGACATGCATATTTAAGCTCAACTTGAGTAAATAACAGACGAAATGTAGCATATACCCGTTTACAACCACCATCCTTTTTTTAAAAAGGTGTTAAAGGGTATTTGTTACAAAGAAATACAGGCATATTTAAGTTCAACTAAGCTAAATGACTCTCAGACTTTGAAGTTCATTTGACATGCCCTACGGCACTACGTTCTCATCTGCTTTATAAGAGATGACCACGATATCCCTTAAACAAATCTTAAACAAATCTCTTACCAAGAATCTCTGAATCACTGCAAAAACCCTCAGGTTTGCGTCTGCTTCGTCGAAACCCGTAGAAGATGTCGTAAATAAATACATCGTAAAGACATCTTAACGAAACGCGGACGAGATGCATTGAAAAAAATACATCTTTATGACATCTTTTTTACGTCTCCATCTAGACGAAACGGGAATAAAGACCGTGTGAGATATCTCAAAGATGTCTTTTGCAGGCTGGGAGCATACCATCTGCTTGTCTGGGCGACTGCCTTATTCGATTTCGATTTCGACAATAAGGGGCCTAAATAGATCCGCGAGGTACTAAAATCCGTTGGTACGCGCTGCATTTGCCATCTATGCGATCCGCCTGTTCTTTTCCCTTAAAGTACGAATAGAAAATAAGCCAGTCCGTCCGTGTTTAGTCCGCAGGCACTCAAAATGTTACGATTCTCCTAATCATGTGGAATGCAGTCAAAGGCTGTTGCTTTTGATAGGTTCATTAATACAGGACCAACTACTTAAGTATTACCTTGGTTTTGTTCACCATCTCTATCAATAGAATTAAATCATGCTGACAAGTATATGTTCTTCCGTATGCGGAGATACAAACTGTTAGGGTTTTATCTATATAAGCTTCTTTTTGTAGTTTGAATGCTTACAGACCTGTAGTTCTTCTTTTGCGAGCTGTCACCCCCTTGTGGGGAGGAACTAATGCAGCCCTTTTTGGCGCGGTTTGCGAACGATCCCTCAGCGAGGCTAGCATTGATCGTTTTTGCAATAGGGGCATCAGTAACATTTGCAACCACCTTTATAAGCTTTCGAAGTAGCTGGTCTTTGCCAGTTGAATTTGCGTTATTTAAGAGTGTAATAGCTTATTCATGTCTTCCTTAGAAACACAATTATGCTACACAATTTGTTTTGCTTTTTTTAAAATAACACTGGGGTTATTTAAGTTACACTAGACTTCGCTGAGTCACTTAGATTTTTTTTACAAGCTGGTGTCTATCAAAGGATGGAAATCGGCAGAGCATTCTTTGGGTGTATGGCCAGGGCTATGCTTTACTCTGTTTATATGTTAATTATTTAAAACTTCTCTAACTTCTTTAGGGTTTTTCGCGAATTTTTTTCTTCCACAAGAATAGTTTATTAGTTTCCTTTAGTTTCCTTGTTGCTCATGAATGGTTTTTTTAAGTTCCGGAACTGTGCCCGGCTTCGGTGGCTCTTCAAAATCCCTCCCCCATCGCATTCCGTTTCGGTGATACTCACTAATTTTCATTATTATTATTTTTTTTTTTTTGTTTAATCTTTGCGTAAGATTAGCATTTTTGCTTTTCCTTTTCCTGGATCCGTCAATGGATGACATACATGTAGTTGTTGTAGTGCAAGTACTGTCTGAACAGAGAACGTCACAGAAGTGGGATGCCTTTGAGACCCCATGGCTTCCTGTGTATATACTAATGTATCACATACCTATTATGTTTCTTGATATTTTTTAATTGCTTGGCTTACACAGGTCAAGAGCTCATCAAGAAACGCATCCAGTTGAATGCATAATTGGATGGGCGAATTTGATTAGAACGGAAACCTCAAACCCTGATGGTTCTGCAAATTGGATAATAAAATTAGTATATGCGTATGTTTAATTCTTTCGTTGATAATCAGCGATTTATATATTGTAGATTCGGTAAAAGCCAGCGATCTTTGCTGGAGCGCGTATAATGCGGCTAAAAGCGACTACGGAACTTGCTCTGCTATCGAGAACACTCCGTGCTCCACCAGGTATGGCTGTTATATCGCAATTGTTTTCTTCCTGTACAACGCAACAACGAACGACGTCAGATGTTAGCGAGGGAGTCCAAGCAAACGGCATTGCGATGCATTCTCAAACTAAATCATGCAGTTCACATAAACACATGTAGCATGTATCAAAGATTATCAAAATAAGGCAGTCTCAACAATAGAAAGCTGATCTCGTTATCTTCGTGTTTTCTGAAACGCAACGACGTATTAAAATGCGAATCAGGTCGGTCCAAGAAATCAACCACGACTCTACGACGCGGTAGTTGTGAAATACTTTGAATGCTATGCTAGATCTTCAGGAAATGTACTATGTGTTCAAAACAAGATACTTAGCGAAACGACTTTCCAAGAATCTTTCTCTCTCCACTCCGATCTGTTGCTGATAAGTCACACCCACAAGGAAAGCTAAAACCCAATAACAAATAGATTCCCCAATCCTCACAAATACAAACACCATTGTCTCGTAAATTATCATAAGAGATCCGGGTCGGGTCCTTTTAGGCTCGCCGGCACACCCGTCCGAATGGTGAAGGGAAACGAGACCTTTAACATCGTACAATCTATCTTTATCTCTTTTCTAGCACTTTCACCTTCACCTCGATCTTGTTACCGGTATCATGTAGATTTATTTATTGCAACTTCGGATGTCTTCGTGGTCATTTATTTTATTTACTTTCATACCCATTCTTCGTTCAACCCAGTGATATGCTGTGTGGGCAAATTCAGTGTACGGATCCCTCAGTTACGCCTTATCGTGTGAACTATGGCCAAAACTATGTAAAGCAAGATGTGCAGACGGGAGTTTCTTGCAAGTAAGGAGCTAATTTCTCGTTTTCCTAGAGAAAATGTGGGTTCTTATTCACGCTCACTTGACGGCACTTAGATCTACTGGCTTATTGGCACCGTCGAACTTTTGTGCAATCCTTAATGCATGCAATTCATTTTGTTTCTCGGAAATTTTAATTTATATTTCTCGATATTGTCATAAACCTGCCTTTACCACAGTTTTTTATTCATTGCTGAAGTGACTTTTGGTTTCTTTTATGCTGCCTCGGTCATTGCCGCATGTTAAAATTTGTTGATGTGCTCCTGACGTAAGGCTTACATCCTTCATCTTAGTTTGGCAAATATTACTGCCAGTACACAAGTCGGACTCGGGATGGTCTTAGATGGAACCAAGTGCGGAAACAACAAGGTATATGATGTTCTGTGGTCAGTGCTCGCGGACTTCAGCCCTCTCTATGCCTTGCTTTCAACTGGCCATGTTCTGGGCATCACTGATATACTTTTGTTCATGGCTCTGTCATTTAGGTCTCAGGCATAGCATTGTTACTTTCACTTAAGGAGAAGGAGCTGCTCGAGATCTGTTCTGAACTCATTAATCGACAAGATTCCCTATAGCTCTCTCTAGAGTGTCCTTCCTGAGATGCAGGAACGCGTTACTTGAGTCGGCACACGTAAGCTCTCTCTAAGAAGCGCTAGAGTCAGGGCAAGCCACCTGCTTAGGCATCAGAATACTCTCTCTATTGAGTGCTAGAGGCATGAACACACTAGTTGGGTTGTCATACGCAAGCTCTCTCTAAGAAGCGCTAGAGGCGGATCAAGCCACCGTGTTAGCCATCAGAATGCTCCCTCTGTTGAGTGCTAGAGGCAGGAACAATTTTTTGTTGGGAGGCACTTCTGCACCTGAAATTTTACCTTCTCCTAGAAATTTAAATGTCGCGAACTTAAAGCACTTAAGTTATATTTCTTGCTTCCCGCCCGACCGTGACTCTGAATAATCGTAGTTTTATCCTTAATCTCACTTGTCGTTCTGCTGACATGATTTCTTGTGGGCTTTCTTGTACACAGATTTGCAAGTCACGGAAATGCGTGGCGCTTTCCACGCTAGAAATTTCCAAGTGTCCTGTTGTCGACGGAAAGTTGTGCAACGGTCGCGGGGTAAGCGAGTCAGCTTTGCTCGATACTGTCGCTCGAAATGTTATATGATTAGGAATGTTATATATGTTATAATGCTTTACGTGCTATTGATGCTTTTCCTCTTCTGGCCTAATTGTTAATCCGTTCAAGAACTTTGTTTTTGAGTGAGTACTTCTAAATTATGTAGAAGATTGCCGTTTAATTGTAGAAGAATGGCCTCAAAATTTGTTGTGTGCAGGTCTGCGACTCGTCTGGAAAGTGTCATTGCTATGGAGGATACTTGCCGGAATCCAACTGTGTCACTCGTAAGTACACATCCAGGGATGCATCCATGTCGGCATAATGAATACTGGATCTCCACCCTTTCGCCCCCGAGGTTCGGACCCCTCGAAGCGTTCTGCTACAGTTTCAGGACTTTGATGATCATCTATATCTCGCAATATTATAGCACGTTCTCATTCAAGGTAACAATGATGAAATAGTGTCACACGGACATTAACAAAATATGCATATACAAATCTACCTCTTGTCCATCTTGCCAATCACGAAGCGTCCCTTTCACCTTGTGCTCTCTTCGCTTGCAAATTGACTGAGATTTTCCGTAGAAACCTAGCTGCATCTTTCTGTTTCTGCATCTGCTCTCTATGAGCTTATCTTCTAGAATTTTCTTAATGGGTTTCTTTCTGGTCCTCGTGACCAAATATAAGCCATTCACTTAGAGCCATTGGGGCCTTACGAAACATTGTTGTTCTACCTCAGTTTCATTGGTTCTCTCTTCTTTAACTTTGTTTTTAGTCACTGCTATGCATTAGCATAATAGCAACTTGAGTTTCCCTGTTGCGGAAATACACAGGAGTCTGCACTTGACCTGCAGTTTCCCTGTTGCGGAAATACACAGGAGTCTACACTGACTTTTTCCTATTGATGGCTAATCATATTCCCAGCTCCTTCTCGGCGTTTTGTACGCTTCGGATGACGTTTCATTATTCCTAATTTGCTGATTATCCTTTCTGCAGATCTAAATTATTTCTCGGTTTTGCGGTGTTATCGCTTCTGGTCTTTATGTCTTCTCACTTTCCTTAAAGGTCCTCTTTTCTCTTTTCAAACAAAATCTAGCTTCACACATGACGAGTTCGATTACCGAACTTAATTTACTTTAGTGTAAGCTGGTGTATTGAATGTCTTTACCCGTTTGATAAAATGCCTTTCGCTGAGTTAAATGTTTTACATAAATTCCAAGATACATGCATTTGATTCCAGTGAACGACCTGGATCTTCCTCCAGACGAGGCGTATATACATACATACATACATACATACATACATACATACATACATACATACATACATACATACATACATACATAC
>QQSS02206788.1:0-11713 GCA_003687565.2 Craspedacusta sowerbii
TCTGCTTCCTTCCACCAAACACTACTAGCCATTTACAGCCACTTGATTCAGGGATAATAAAATGCTTCAAATCACATCGCAAGTTGCAACTGCAACACATTGTGCAGATGATGGATGCGGAGCCTGATCTTAACCTGAAACAGGCTGTCTGTTTTATCAGAGCTGCATTGCAAAACTTAAGTCCAAATGTAATCAAGAACTGTTGGGCACATGCTGGATTGATTATCAAAGACAAAGATATATCGGAAAAAGACACGTCAGTTTTCACATAAACACCGACGTCTCATATCCAGACCATCCTCGTGAAACTTTCAACAGGTTTAACAGCAACTGCGTACATAGATCTTGATGCTGTTGAGCCTACAGAAAAAGAAATGTCAGACGAGGAAATTGTTCAAGCTGTTTTATGTGAAGTTGACAATTCGGGGGAAGAAGAAGAATATGAAAAAGATGAAAATTTTAGTCCCAGCGCCATCACTCAACGAGGCACAACAAGCACTGACAGTTGTGCTTAGGTACTTTCAGAACATTAGCCACGCTAGTGCAGAAGATATTGACAAACTAGCAGACATCGACAAGTTGTTAAAAGACATAGCCACCATAGCAACTTGTGCCAGACCAAAATAACAAGTTTTTTTAACAAGTTGTAGAGGAAGCAGCAAAAAAAGGGTTTACTAAGTGCATATTTATTTTCTACCGTTTTACTGCACATATTTGCACACCCTGCCACAGATTAGTCTCTTTTTGTTAATCCGCCAAATTTGTTAATCCGCCAAATTTTACGCGCACGAATTGTGGCGGATTAACGCGAGTGCACCTGTATATATATATATATATATATATATATATATATATATATATATGTATGTAGTTGTATTCGAGTTGGCCTTTTGAGCTAACCTTTTGCAAAGTTTCAATATCATCTGTTGTTAGATTGTTTAAGT
The DNA here is from genome assembly GCA_003687565.2 of Craspedacusta sowerbii. Taxonomy (NCBI): domain Eukaryota; kingdom Metazoa; phylum Cnidaria; class Hydrozoa; order Limnomedusae; family Olindiidae; genus Craspedacusta; species Craspedacusta sowerbii. Next base: position 945 of record QQSS02206788.1, read on the forward strand.
ATGCCTATTGTATAGAATTTGTTTCTTGTTTAGGCTTTGTATTGCAGAATGTCCAGAGATCAATCTGTTAACCAAGACAAAGTTGAATTTAAAACAGAAGTCAGGTATTTAAAAAAGTTCGATCAGTTTTTGGTTTGTTTAGAGAGAATAAGTATTGTGAATGCTATCAGTCAACTGATATAAGGAGTCCTTGCACCTATCCTGTTTTCTTAAATATTCCCTTCATCAGCAATTGCCCCATGAGCTGACACAAAAATATAGTTTGTGTCTGTGATTGAGCTGATGAGTCTGGGAAGCATTTAAGACACTGGGCTCAGAGCGCTAAAGTAGCTTACGAGAGTGTGTTCTAAGTAAGATATGCTGTGTGCTTTCGTATTTGATAGATGTTAACTGTCGTAGCACCTGAAGTGTTAAGTACCTGTAGCATTGTTGAGTGGCATTGGAGAAGCTGTGCTCATAGGCGCTTCCTGAAAATGGAACTATATTTGTTAAATTCTATGAGTGTGCACGTTCTTGAAATTGGACTTACAAAAGATTAATTGAACATAGGTCTGGCACACAGGTGATTTTGCGCAGACTAGTAAGCTTCATGATTATCTAAAAGTTCTATCAATTGTGTTTCCGGACAGCTATAGTCAGGATGACTATAAAAAGATTATGAATGTGAATTCGGGACCTAGATCTACTAGGACAATCGCTAAGCCTTACATTAAGGCATGGAACCCAATAATGGTTTATGGCTCCAGAAAAAAGAAGTGAGAGCATAGACGAAGCGGGGATGGCATAAAGTCTAACAGTAAATTATTTACTATAGTTAAAGGGTGGTGTTGATAAGACGTAACTGCTGAATTTTATCTTGAGCTATTTTGACCTAAAATTGTTTTGCTCTCTTAAAACTCAGTCTTTGGTTTTCCGATTATGTCAGATCAGCGTAGTTTTTCTATAAATAAGGACATTAGGCATGAAATGCTATTCTTAATGGCTTGCGAATAAGTGCCACAAATTGAATTCACCAAATCTGCATGAGCTAATTCTTTCTTAGACGTACTACATGGGGCCAGAAATACATTCGAAAAACTGTTTGATTTCCATGCTTAAATTTGATTAGATTGTGAGCTGTCAGTGCTTTGCTTATTGATATTGACAAGGTAGCTTCATTTTATAAAAGAACTTCAGATCACATTGAGTAAGTTTTGATTATGGCTTGGTTATAGACCAGCAGGGCAGCAAGCAGGCAAATTGTGCAAAGTGGTTTAAGGCTTTTCTGCTTTAATTTTCTCTTGCTCTCGTCCGAGCAGCAATCGAATCCAGTGTCATATATTTACAGTACTTGTAAACTACTGTGCATGGATGAAACACATTTGAATCGCCTAGGGGATGCTCGAGATCACAGCCAGATGCACTGCATTACCTTGAAAAATTGGAGTTCATATTTTCTTTTCTTTCCTTTTTTTTAATTTCGCTTTCCGTATCTTGCTTTATGTTGCTCTGCTATAATAACCTGCTATAGCCTTCCCCACCCCCCCCGAAAAATGGACAATTGTAATTGTTATTGTATTTTGCTATTGTAATTGCAATTGAATGAATTCTTGTTGAGCTAAGTAGAAAGAACCAGTAACACCACACCACAGTGGGATCCTAGCCAAAAGCGTTGTGTGTTTGGAGCTCTAGTTATTTCTCGCCAGGGTATGATACTTAGAAGCTGCGTAGCTAGCTACCGATCTTGTCTTCTGGGATTGTTCATGTTTTATTAGTTTATGATTCTTTTCGCTTTATTTGATGTGAGTGTAATAAATGCTAGGCTACATTCGTAGCGTCTGGTACCATGACTTGAAGTTCAAATTATATATTACTTATTTGTTGTGCACTGCCATAATTTAGGCCTCCCTGGCTGATGTTATCTGCAATCCTCGCAAATTGATTTATTGACAGAAATGCAGATTGATATTGACCGCAGATGTATTGTTGGTTTCTAATGAAACTTGCGTGCTATTTGGGGAATGTCGCAAAAGCATTCGTTTGCGGTGATATTCAATTTGTCAAACTCGTTTGTTAGTTTATAATTATTTTTCGTGGCATATGCGATATCGTTTGCCAGCCTCTAACGTTGGTGTTTAAATTGTTAAGTTATTTAGAAATTTACAATGAGCGCGTGCGGGACCTGCTTCGACCTGCGCCTAAGAAAGGAGATGCTTTCAACTTGAAGGTTCGGGAGCACCCAAAGGAAGGACCTTATGTTCAAGGTAGGACCTTCGGAGTGGTCTGTTTTGTATGGGCGTTTCTTGTCTTAGGTCTTAACTTAGTACCAATGTTGTTCTGACCCTTATGTTGAAATTGTTTTATTGTTATATTGAATTGTTATATCGTTAAATTGTTATATTGAAATATTGTTCTGAAGCAAAGCTTGTTTGGAAAGACAGCTGTTTAGCTTCTTAACGTAGCTGCACAATGGCATATTATTACCAACTTGTTGTGGTATTGTGTGCATAATTGATACGTATTAAATAGCATAATATTACCAACTTTTTATGATGTTTATGATAAAAAAAAAAGTAAGGGGTTTGTATGCTCCTTTGTGTTGAGACTTGACGAAGCATGTTGTCTCAAAGTACGTTGATATTGAAAAGTTGATGGACATTGGGAATGACCACAGGTAACGTGCTTGCCTTACATTGCGCTCTTTTTTGTGCACTGGTAACTTCATCGTCAAAGTAAGATGGTCTCCTTTGAGTGACGTTTGTTGTTCCATGTAATGTCTTTAAATAAATTCTGCCAATTCATTATGCTTGAATATGGGATGTTTGCAGCTATCCATACCCTTGAATGTTTTCTTATTGTAAATCTATAGCCAAGAGCTAAGGAATTTAGCATGAAGTATTTTTCATTTGTAGAACAACTGCTTCGACCAATATGAATGATGCAAGTAGCAGGTCGCATGCTATTTTTACGCTAAATTTTACACAGGTTTGTTTACTGAGTGCTTATGTCCTCGTCTGGGTGCCTGTCGGCATTACGTCTGATGTCAATTTGATGCGAATGACAAGCTTGGGTTAGCTTTTGCTCTTGATAGATGATCAGTTTGTTACAACGTGATAAGAAAGCTTATATATGCAAGATATGATAAGATAAAGGTACAATTCTCGCATGCATTTAGAAAGAAAGTTTCATTATAGATTGTTTAGTTTCTTGCTTAAAGCACCTTGCAAATACTGACTTGCAATGTGATGAAAAAGCTCCTGTTCTAGTTGTAAATTTTGACCTATCAAAGTTTGCTGTACTGTTTGCATAGGTGTTGTGAAATCTGCTAGCCATTCACTTTGATGTGTTTTGTGTGTGTACGAGATTCTGGATGCCATCTTATAGCAGTATTCACATTTTTGCTCATGTTGATATTTGTGCTGCTTTAAAATATAGGCGAAGTTCTATGCTGAGATGCCTAGTGAGACCGTCAGCAAAATTCATCTGGTAGATCTTGCAGGCAGGTATGATTTATGTTGTAACTTCTCAAATGGCAAACACTCCGGTGTGAACCAGATTGCTTCAATTGTTTGTTCAAATGTCGGCGTGTCGCTTATGAGGATGGTTTATTAGCAAGTGATGTATAGACTCTGGTGATGCTGTTTGTCATTGTTTTAGTCGGCCGCGCTTCGAATACGTGTTTGGGAGGGCCGCGTTTGGCCCACTCTGATTCGAGCTCATTTTCGAAAAGGCCGGCGAAAGTTGCTAGACCCGCAGTGTGCGGTCTTTCCGCGGGAGTTCGAGCCCAGGCGAATCGGTCGAAATCAGCAGGCACATGCGTTACTTTGTTGGCTACGTTGCTACTGACTGCCATGCGTAAGCATTCCTAATGCCAGGTTTTAATACGGACTTTGTGTTCGAGAGGTCCACCTGTACAGTCGGGCAGAATCAAGTGGGTGACTTGGGCCTTCCTGGAGTTTTGGTCTGTCTTCATTGTCCTCGGGCGACCTATTGAGCTGTGTGCATCAAGGATGCGCAATGTGCCAGCACAGATGATACTTCGATAGCAGCTTGCAGTGTTGGTGGATCTGGATCGCGTTTGGCTTCGGCGTTTTCTATTGATTCCAATGGAATTTAATATTCCGATAAAATATTTCGTGTCTGAAATCAGAGATTTCATATTCGTGCAGCATACTCGAGCTTGTTGCGACAGTTTTTTTTGCATGCCATAGCAATCATCCCTTTTTTTCTGACCCCAAGATGTTTCCGACTGTATTCTGCGCATTCTCTGACTCCTCTGCTTGATGTGTGCACCACGCATCAAACAGCGCCACGGAGGCTTGTCCTGCAACACAGTGAGATCGCGCTCGATCCGGTATGCAATCATTACATATGCATACTTGGATGTCTTTGTTGCACTTCTGCTGCGCGCTCATGGGTGTTGAGATGGAGATTTTGTCGTCATACTGACCGAGGATCGCCGTTCAGCCCTCCGCTGGTAGTGAGAGTGAGAGCTTCGCTCGGTAGAAATTGACTGCGTGTGAGAAGTGACCTCGCCTCGCAACACGCCGACCCGCTAGATGCGTACTCTTGATCTTTAGTTGCCGAACTCGATGCGGGACTTTTGTTCATTTAGGTACGCACCAGCCATCTTATTTCTGGTCGAAGCTTTTAAGAAAATCGAAGACCTCTTATAACGGTATAACCGATTGAAGATCTGAAACACATCGACGTGAAGAAGAGCCACGCGTCACATGGCTCTTCGTCACGCGGCTTCAGACTGTTTAAACCTGCAGAGATGTCTGACTGGATGTCATAAAGCGCCGGTGCAGTTAAGTCCGCAGCCTGAAATCCATGTTGAAAGTTCGGTATTTGTCTAGTATCGGTAGTTTTAATCGCACCAAAATTATTCTCTCCGGACAGAGCAATGACGCTGGACGATAGTACTTCGATTCGAGGGGGCGCCATCAGTGGGGCAATAAGACCGCCGTGTATCTTGAGTTACGCCCGTATCGATTTGCAGATTGAATAAGTAATTGAGGAACTGGATAGCGACTGGACCAAAGCGCATGAGTGGACCAATCGTCTACAATTCTTCGCTGCTTTCATTGCCAACGATGCAGCTTGTTCCTCTGTGAACCGATCTGTGTCGCTGCGACTGAGCGACTTCAGCAGGTTGTTGATCAGACACACGTTCTTGCTGGTGCGTTGCTGCGGCATTATAGACGTATGCTGATTATTGAACTCGTCAGTTGTCGGTCTTGTTTTGTTGCGCGACTTGCCAGGACCGAACCAAATCGCCTAGTTTAGGGTGCTGGAGTCTGTTTTTTAAATTATAATTTCGATTGTCATGACGACATTCGTCTGTACTCCTCGTGCGTGCGTTGAAGGACGATGCCTCCTTGTGCAAACATTGCCGCGCACAGCGTTCACCTTGCGCTGCCGCGCTGGCTGATAGCCGGACTCTCGGAGCAATTAGCCGTCTCTAGTCAAGTCGAGCGCAGCGATAGGGACGCATGGGGATCGCATTCTGCATTCGACATGATGGAATGTAGCAGATGGGAGCGTGATTACTAATGGCAAATGGTCGGGACCCAAGGCGACGTGTGTAGTCCAGTCGGTAGTGAATCTGGATAGTCGTGCCAGCAAGAAAAAATGCGCTGGATGTTTCGAGGCCGGTCGCGGGCGCACGTTTGAGAAGATCTTCGTTCGGGATACCAAAGTTGGATTGAGCAAGTTCTTCTGCAAAGGGACTCGGTATTCTGCGCGTCACTCAGGGAGGAAGACCAAGGCGAATCGCCAGTGTTGTAGTCGCCCAGTACCACGGCGTTTGTGTCTAGCAGTAGACGCCCGATCGAAAAGGTGTACCCGTAGTATATGCATTCTCAATTGCAATATTGCTAACCCGAGCAGCTTGAGATTCCAAGATGGGATGGCTGACAGACCAGGTAAAGCTGTAAACTTAATGCTCCTGTTGATCGGGTACGCCGCGTGTGAACCCTCATCGCGTATTCTGTCTCTCCGCAGATCTTGTAGTCAGCCATCTTTGGTAGGTGGGAGTTGCCTGGCAACGTTTCCCGTAGCCCGGTGGTGTTGATATTCTCTTCGTGTACCCAGAGCCGTATACCTTGCTGACGAAGCCATTGGTCTTTGAGATTTCGCCCAAGGCTTGGGCCAGGTCGGCCATGCTGGGATTAGGGCGGACGCGAGGGGTTCAGGTTTTAAGTCCATCAGCGTTGAGATCTGCCTTGACTAGCGGGCTGGACTTGTAGTTGGCTCTGTAGCTGAAATATGATGGCGCCCCCTGTCATTGAACATGCGCACATAAGGGAAGTTTAGGCAAACCTTTACACCAAGCTGATTTTCCAAACTGATATTAGTATGTGATTTGATTGCTAGCGAATTTTGCAGACCTGGGACGTAAAGATGCTGAACTGTAGTAGCTAGAAGAGATTCATTACTTACTAAACCTGCAAAGCTTAAGTCAAGTACGCCGAGGGATAGCGTTTACTCTTTCGTTTTGTTGTTTTTTGTTGTTGGTTTCAACCCTATAGTACCATGGCCTAGTTATGCTGGATCTGCATAAGAATTATCTTCAAGAGTTATGCATTTTGTGAAGCCAAGGATTTCTTGCGTATTTGATTCTGTAGTGAAAGAGCAGATTCAACCGGAGCGACAGGCCAGCGCTTGAAAGAAGGAGCCAATATTAACAAGTCTCTTGTTACACTGGGTAGTGTTATTTCCGCTCTTGGTAAGTCTGTTTTTTGTTGGTCTAGTCTTATTGATGTCAGCATCGTTGTATCATCAACTTTGCTCGGATGAGGAAAGGCTCGCGCTATCAAATCTTTAAAAAAAGGAGCCCTCCCAGTTATGTCATCATAGATAATTTTCTAGCTGGCCTCGAAAATCGTCATCTTAATTTACGAATTAATTAGGGCTTGCCGTAACTAAGTTTTGATCGCGTAATCGTACCTGCTCCTATCCTGTAGCGGAACTGTCGAGCGTCAGTGATATGAATGCGAGGAAGAAGCATTTTATTCCCTACCGCGACTCTGTTCTGACTTGGCTGCTGAAAGACAGCTTGGGCGGTAACGCCAAAACTATCATGATTGCAGGTACGTGTTTCTTGCCGTGACCTCGTTTCGCGTACGCATCCTTTCAATGCTGCAGCGATGCTGGTCATCTGACGGTGCTCTCGGTTTTCCTCTTTTCCGCACTCTTTCGACGATGTGTTTATCCGTTTCGGTTAAGGTTGACTTTGAAATGACTGGGACCGCGTGATTGGCAAGGTTTCATGTTGTGTTGGAGCCTTTCTTGCGATTTAAGTCAATATTCTAGATCATGCCGAATCTAAAACTGCAGCTGTAATCGGCGTCTGTGGGAGATGCTGGTAAAACATATTAGCAAACTTCAGATTTTTCTTGTCCAGATTCGTGTTTGGGGCTAATTTTTTTTCCAGGGTGTAATCGGGAGATATTTCTTGACAGCCTCCTGCGTGTTATATCATAGATGCTGTTTACGTTGTAGAGAGAAACTGGGCATGTTGTTATTTAATCTCCATTCAGCAATCTCGCCCGCCGACATAAATTATGCTGAGACTGTGAGCACCTTAAGATATGCAAATCGAGCCAAGAATATTATAAACAAACCTACAATTAACGAGGTTGGCATGCTAATTAGGCTATGATTAGAGCCTACTTCTCGTTTTCTCTACGCTGTGTCTAGGATTGCCTTCTTCAAAAAGACTTGCTGATCTTGTTCGTTCTCTGATTCGTGAAACCTTGATTCATGCAGTTTCTTGCATAAATCGTCGCGGACCTGATTGGGGGTTTGCCGGTCTTGTTAAGATATTGGATGATGCTTTGCGTAGGATTGGTACGCACCTTTAGAAATTAGTCTTGTAATGCAAGTATATAAATCAGTATGCGTCCGTTCTGTCAGGATGCAAATGTGCGGTTGATCAGGGAACTTCGCGGAGAAATCGAGAACTTGCGATTGATGCTGACTAGGTCTAATCCGGTGAGTAAAGTGTTATGATCTTTGTAATAGCGTTGGATGGTTACTGCAGACTTAGCGGTTCATGCAGTTGAACTTCACTTAACGAAAGCCTATATTCTTCGTATCATTGAATGATTATTCTGCGTCGTCGCTTACTTAATATATGTTGTTGTATGCTGTTGTTCTATATGTTGTTGTGTATATTTTGTTTGTTGTCGCTTAGCATCCTTTCGTACGCGTCATCCATATTCAGTCATGGGCAGACTCTTCGAATCGATTCTATCGAAACTTGAATTCACCCCGTTAGAAGCGAATGTGGTAGTTTCACGTCGACCGGTTTATGGCATATGACATTTCCTGAGTTCGCCTCTGTTCCTGAAGTTAATGACTTGACTGTTTCAGCTTGATGTCGTCTATCAGATTGGGGTTCCAGCGTGAGGTAGATCTCACTAGCATATCGTGGCATACTCCAGAACGCAGAAAATGTATTTTAATGTATTTTAAGAATAGCAGTTTTAGCATCTTCTCTGGCATTTACGGCTAGGCCCTGAGATACATACATATATGTACGTATATATTTGCTGCTTTGATATATTTTTTCTCTCTGGCTTGCAATTGGGACGGCGAAAGTCCTGTTTGTTTAAGGATGTCAGACTTACTCAGTAATTCCAATCCGAAATCCAGCCAGCCATTGATTGGAGTCTTTGAATATCGCGTTTTCTCCGACGCTCCTGATTGCGCAAAGTGTCTTGCCGATGTCGAGCCGTATGTTCTTCTGTATGATCCCGGAAGAAGCCATGAGAAGCTGAAACTGCCATCGGACCTCACGACTACTGTTTTGATGGAATGAACGATCAGGTGTACGTACGTGTGGCATGCTAGCCAAGCCTACATGCTGAAGTCGCTGGGCAAGACATACGAGCGTTTTTTGTCGAGAATCTGCGTGACGGTCAATCAAAGAGGATCGTTGGTATTCGGCGGAGCAGGTTAGCGAATGGAGCCTGCCTGGTCGGTTGTTGGACGGAAGGTATTGGGGCGCCGTGGTGGTTCAAGTCGTGCGTGCGATCTATCCAATCGGCAGGTCGCAGTTCGAGGCAGCTGACGGCGATCATCTCCTTACGTTCTTTCGTTCATCCATGATCCTGCGGGTCTGCTTCTTCTTGCTTTAAAGTCGTAAAATGCCTTCTTCTACGCTGAGCAAGCTGAAGTCGTTGCTTGTTCGCTTATTTTTGGAAATGTAAATTCGTAACCTGCGAGAGCTCATTAATCGCAGATTAAATAGGCGGATCTTGCAGGTGCATGCGTTACTCATTCATAGCAGTCTGCAATCTGCTTATTTTTATGTGGATTTTCTGCCTCAAATGTGGTGCTGCATGTAGCGAAAAGCTGATTGGGATTCGGGTGCCTTGGAATACTATGCGTGCGAATGAATGCAAGGTGTTTGCTGTTACATGCGACATGTTGAGCTTCTGTGGAGGGGGTTTCTTTTCGGGTTCATCGATGGAAATGTACGTCTTCGTTGTATATAATATATCTTCATTGCTCCGTTTTAAAGTTCTTCAAAAGCCCCCTTTTTTTTCACTTGTTTTATCGTCACGAATTCTATGAGGGAATGCGTGATTATTGATAACTTGTTTTGTAGAGTTTTAAACGTTCAGTATGATTTTCCGATTACAAGACTACCTTCGCAAGGCATTACGCCCGTGGCTGGAGTTGTAGATTCTTGTCCAGTGAATGAGTTGTTAGCTTTCAAGTTTCAATTCTCATTAGGATGGTGCGTCGAGTACGAGTATCACTGCTGAAGAAAAGCGAATGGCAGACCTACTTCACAAAAATGAGGCACAGGTTGAGAGTCTGTACAAGGAATGGAATAATAAGTGGAGGGAAACTCACAAAATAATAGAAGTAAGTTTATTTTGTGCGTTGTCTCCTCGCATGTATTTCTTGGAAGAAATAATCTTGAAAGAATTTTCTTGGAGGAAATAATTTCTTAATCAAAGTTAATTTCGCCTTGATGAAGCGGCTTCTTTGAAGTGGCGCTCGTTACCATACGACCGATAGGAAGCTGTAATTTCAATGGTCGCCGTAAAGAACTGCATGCTGAATTTCTTGCGTATCTTAAAATCCTAATAAGATGACTTTAGGGTTGCCCTATTCCCGGCCACATTTCTCGGTTTAATTTCTATTTCACTGCTCACCATTGGATTACTTGTCGTTCCATATCTTGTGAGCATTAGCATAAGTGACTTTCTGCTAAGCCTATGCGATATTAAAACTTTACCAAAATCTGTGGACTATTAGTGAGAAAAGAATCGCTTTTCAAACTACGCTCGACGGGCAGTGTAATCCGCAAGAAGTTTTTCCCTCTACAAAAGAAAGCCAGAAATGTATTTTGGTTGATCGATGTAAGGCGAATTCCATGCTCAACAGCCGGTTCACAGTTGTCGGAAGTTCTACTGCCGTTCGAGTAACCGTTTGCGTTGTATCATTCTACAGACCAGTTAGTGATTGTTTTATTGCCCTGTCTATAGTTGTTGTTTTTTTGTAACTCATTAAGCTGAAATTCGGATGTGCTAAGCTAATCAAAGCGTTTCTAAAACCAAAGAGGCGACTGCGGGCTTTTTGAAGAAAAAAATTTTATTTCGATTTATGTAAATCATATTGTTTTTCATTTGCAAGAACTGTTAGGGTCAAAATGTGTTGTGTGAATCTACGAAATTATTATTATTATTATTGTTATCATTATTATTATTATTACTATTATTATTATTATTATTATTATTATTATTATTATTATTATTATTATTATTATT
>QQSS02206799.1:0-11713 GCA_003687565.2 Craspedacusta sowerbii
AATTTGTTTGTGTGGTATATTGGAAACTATGCCGTACTCTATATAAGTTGACGGAGTTTGTTGAATGGCAGTATCTTATATGGCGTTTACCGTGAACCAGTAAAGACAAGATTTGCGAGTGAGTCAGCGAGACTCTTCATATATCGTTGCAAGGTCTGGCCTTCGCGATACCATGTCTGCGTAAAGGCTACGTTATTCCAGGTTGTGGCTACGTATGGCATTGGCGTGCCGTGTCTGTATATGTAGGATACTGAATTATAATATCTACTCGTCCGTGTATGTTAACTATGTGAGGTAGTAGCCTAAGCATCTAGACATCTTCCCTTTCAAAATTAGCCATATACTTTAAACTGCTGGTTTGGTTATGCCACATGGAACTACATCACGAAGTTGTCGTATCGTGTCCGTTTCTTGATGTTGCGCTTTGGACAACTGCCGCTTCCACTCAAATTTATTGCAGTTATGACTTTCCAGGTGCCTCGCATCGTTCGCACAAGGTTGGTCAAATAGATGCTCCTCTGAAGACGAATCGGCAGTTGTTCCGGTAGGTTTGTTGTTGGTTCCGGCCGCGGGTTCCTGTGCTTTCGGTATTTGTTCTTGTGTTTCAAGACACGTTAGTTCTCTTTCTTCTTCGGGTATCTTCTCACTTGTCGCTTTGAGGAATTTTCTATTCCTCTGATAGGCTCTTCCGTCCACATCGACCATGTATGAACGCTTTCCGAGTTGTCTGATGCACCGGTATCGTCTCCAAACACGGGAAGGATCGCCGGGCGGGGTTCTCATCCTCACCACATCTACGACATTTAGAGACGGGAGTTCTCTGGCTCTTTTGTCGTGATGCTGCTGGATATTTTGTTTCTTCTCTGTGATCTTTTGTTCACCTTTTAGTTGGATTGTTTGCTGTTGCAATGCTTCTGAAGTCGGAAGCGATGTTTTAGTTCGGCGAGCCATTAGTCTCTGCGCCGGGCTGCTAGATCTATATATGTAGGATACGTAATTATAAAATGTACTTGCCCATAGTTGGGAATTTTTTTCTCAACCTTTGGGAAATTTTTTTCTAAACAGTGGAGATATGTTTGTGTTTAGATGTTTGGGCTACCACCTCAAAAAGTGCACTGCAACGTTACCAGATCTCCACTGTTGAGAAAAAAATTTCCCAAAGCGCGGCAAGAGCCCAAAAATACCTCAGCCAAGAAGCAAGTAGAACATTTTACTTTTCACTTGTTTAACTCTTGATATGGTTTTTGAATATAGCATAGGCAGGTACACACAAAAGAAAGTTGTCAAGAATTCACAGATTGCAGAAAAGAGCACGCATTATCATGCATTCAGATAAAACCTCGCTCTCCAGACCTTCATGGCACAATTAAGCATGCTTAATATGTATGAAATTAATTTGCTGCAAACTATTGTTTTAATATTCAAGCACAAGCGTGGGCATTTTCCTTCACTCCACAAAGAGAGATTTCAAAAGGATAAAAATTCATATGACACTAGACTATCCAGGTATGGGTATAAGGAAAATGCTCCTCTTAGCCATAAAAAATTCAGTATTATGATACGTGGGCCTTATATCTGGAATCGTTTTAAATAGAACAAGGCTAATGAAAGCGAAGAACAAAAGATACGTTCAAAAAGGAGATCAAAAGATTTTGAAAACCTGAAGACTCGTGGAACATTAGTTTCGTGGAAAATTCTCATTCTTTTACGCTGTTCTCATATAACTCGTCAAACTTTTGACGAGTCGACAGACTCGTTAAAATCACCATTAATTGAAAGTCACACAAAATGCATATTTAACTGTTACCCTAGCTCATAAACCTAAACGCTTTTACCCGGCTTAACATTGGAACCATTCCCCATGTTATTTAGAAGCAATGAGACGCCATTTGTTCGCCTAAGCTTGGTATCTCTAAATCATTTGAAGTCCAAATAGAGTATGGACTCTGCTAATTGTGCCCCATGAAACGACCCACGGTCTTCTATGTGATCCATGCCCGGAAGCAAGTAAATTGGACTAATAGCTACTGTCTTATTTGTATGCATTCTCTTCTTCTTCTTTGCCATATCTCTGAACAGCCTTTACCGTTCCCACTAACGTGGGCTCTTGCATGACTTGACAACAAACGCCATTCTTCTCTGTCTCGTGCAGTTCTTATTGTAATCTGCGCCCCCGCGTCGTATCTTTTCATTGTGGTTGCCGTCCATGTTGTTCTCGGGCGTCCTCTTTTGGCTGGCCATCTACTCTCCCGTGCAGTGCAACTTTTGCTATCCTGTTCTTATCCATCCGTATCACGTGTCCCAGCCATAGATGCTGTGGTTCATGTACGCGTTGCAAGATCGTTTTTGTCTGGTTGAGAGTCCTTCTGATATCTTCATTCCTCATCTTGTCCATGATGTTTACTCCCAAGATCTTTCTGAGCGCTGCCATCTCAAACACAAGTAATCTCTTTTCGTCAGCGCTTCTTAGTGTCCACGTTTCCCATCCGTACAAAGCAATTGGTACTATGAGTGATCGGTACAATCGCACTTTGGTTTCTCTCTTGACGTGCTTGTTTTTCCAGATGTTGTCCAACTCGCTCATTACTGTCAAGGCAGTGCCTGTCCGTAATTTGATATCCTTCTCGCTGTCGCAATTGTCAGTCAGAGTGGTCCCAAGGTATTTAAAGCTATTCACATGCCGTAAGTTCTTTTTTCGTAGCAGTAGTCCTTCCTCGATACGCTCTTTAACTATCTGCTCATCTTTCGTACTTACTATCATCCATTCTGTCTTGGCCTCGCTTATCTCTTGTCCATTCCTTGTGCTGACCGGATCCACGTTATCCAGGAGAAGTTGTGCTTGTCTGAGCTGTACGGCTAGAAGTCCAATGTCGTCGGCAAAACGTAGGTTGTTGATTTTTTTGCCGTTTGTGTACGCCAATGTCCTCTAGTCCATCGCGTGCCTCACGCATAATACGATCCAGGTAGATGTTAAATAGATCTGGTGACAAAATGCAGCCTTGTCGCACGCCGATTACTTGTTGAGACCACTCCGTTACATATTTACCAACTCTGATAGCGCTTTGGGTTCTCTTTTGCAAATTCTCAATCAGATTAATCATCTTCGAATGTTTCCATAGTGGTGTAGTACTCTCCAAAGGCCTTGGTGCCACACACGATCAAAGGCTTTCTTGAAATCTACGAAAATCAAGTAAACTTCCTTTCCTTGCAACTTGAAGTACTTTTGTGCTATCAATCTGAGAGAAAAGATTTGCTCAATTGTTCCCCTTCCTGGTCTGAATACGGCTTGTTCGTCAGCCATTCGCACTTCGATAGTACTCTTAATTCAACTCCCGATGATCTCCAATATGATCTTGCTTGCATGGCAGATGGGGCTAATCGTGCGATAGTTCTCACATTTGGTATTGTCCCCTTTCTTCGGGATGGTGACTACGAGGGACTTCGTCCAAAGCGTTGGGAATTCTCCAGTATCCCAAAATCTTCTGCATTATTTGTACTACTGCTTTTTCACCTTCTTTTATTAGCTCTCTATTATTGCATTTTGCTATTGTAGAGACCTGAACCATGCTCGTGCCATCTTAGGAGGATGACTGAGTCTTTGGTGAGCAGGTTGCCATCCTTGTCTTTGATATTTCCACGCGTGCCGTTCAATGTGGTTGCTTTCTTAAGCGTTTTGACCGTTTGAAAGAGAGATCGTATGTCATTCTTACGATTTGCTTCTTCTGCTTCATAGCACTGTTTCTTAAACCACTCTTCACGACAGTCCTCAACCTTGTCGTTTATTACTTTCTTAAGCCGTGTAAATTTTTGCTTCAAGTCTTAATTTTGCGGACTGCTGTTTATCTTAGCCCTTATTGACCTTCGTTGATCAGCCAGGTTGAGTGCTTGATCACTGATCCACGGTTCTTTCTTGTACCTCTTGAAGCCAATCACTTCTTCAGCTGTTTTCTTTATTGTGTGGTTAACAATGTCGAGTGCTTCATCCAAGTTTGCTTCTTCAACCATGCCGGTAAGTGCTTCAAAGCGATGGCTGATCTCTATCTCGTAGCGTTCTTTGATTTCAGGAATACGTAGTCGTTCAATGTCTTCCTTTCTTGTGTGTTTTTGTTTTTGCACACTGAATCTTATCTTGAAGTTTGCTATCACGAGGGTGTGATCATTTACCACGTTAGGCACTATTGCACTTGGATAACTGCGCGCATTGTTAATGCAGCTTCTCCACCTTCGGTCAATCATGATGCACTCAATCATCTGCGTTTGATCACTGGGTGATTTCCAAGTCCCTTTTCTCGTAGGCTTGTGCTTGAACCAGGTGTTCATGATGTTGAGTTTGTTAAGCTTGCAGAAGTTGAGAAGTCGTTTACCCCTTTCGTTCATAGATCCATATCCGTAACGTCCGAATACTCCATTCCATGTGGTGCTGTCGTCCCCAACCTGAGCATTGAAATCGCCCATGAGAACCTTGATGTCTCTCCCAGCACGTTGTCGATGGTGTGTTGCAAGGTCGTGTAGAATTCGTCGACATCTTCATCACTACAGCTTGTAGTTGGCGCATATACTTGCATTATGGTGATGTTGTGTCCTTGACCAATGAACCTCGCGCTGATCACTCTTGATGATATCGGGTTCCAATCTACTAGGCTTCTGGTCGCCATTTTTGTTAGAAGCAAACCAGCACCTCCTTGATGAGTCTTCTCTGCACCTGATTACAGTAGCGTATAGCCATCACATTCCATTATTCCTTGGCCAGATCTTCTGACTTCTGCTAGGCCGATTGTGTCCCATTCGAACCACTCATTCGTTCGGTTGACAAAGATTTCGAGGCTTCCTTCTTTCCAAAGTGTCCTTACATTCCACGTGCCGATTGATACTTGGTGTTTTGCATCAACCAGCCTCTCAGATTTTCTTTCATTTCTTCTTCTTCTTCCCTCCTGTAGCCCACTTTTCGAAGTAGATCCCAGGGTTGCTCTAGATCCACAACGGGGCGCTTGTTTATCCAGGCGACCGCCCAGCTGACATACTTTACTGTTTATTTGTCTTGTCATGCTCGTTTCTTGTGGATTTTTTTCGCGAGACGGGTCCACATTCCTCTCCTCTCTAGCAAGTTAACTAGCATAGGCAACGCCGTTGGTCTCATTGAGACTCTTCCGCCGTTTAGGTAGCTTTTAACTACCAAGGGCATTGCCACGCCCTGCTCACAACTAGTGAGCTAGATCAGTTATTCAACCGGCGCCGATCAGTCGCCGTTGAAAGCAATATCCTAAGACGCAGCCTATTAAACTCGGTTTAAAGTCATCAGCTGGACAACATGTATGCATTACAAAGTGCATTATCCTATGTTTGTAACATTTTTGACGGCAAATAGCCACATTTAAATAAAGAAATAAAATGAAAAAAAAAAGGATGCTCCATGACTTTCTGAGGTTGTGTTGATGCTTAACTAGTACTTTTGAGTGGTAGTTTTCCTTTGCTATTTGTATTTGACAATCTAAAGTGGTACCACGGTGTGACATGATTCATGCTTTCGATCTGAAAATCAATTTGAATCAATCTTCATCGAAATTGAACAGAACAATAGAAAAAAATTCCATCCTTTCATACATAAGCGTTTTTATTATTATTCTTCTCGCCATGATGATTGCTTTGATATATGTGACTCTTATGATAACATGTTCTGCAGCTTGTAGCTTGTAGCTTCTTTCAGCCTCAAAGTCCGCAAACTCCTCCCATGGATTTTAGCTCACATACACTCATAGCTAATATATTTACAAATAATACGAAATACGGATTTGTCAGCGGGGACTTAACATGTTAGATATCGGATCATTTTTTTACGAGCTAAATACGAGAGATAATACTACCAAAAATTGGTCGATCCTTTGAAAATTTTAGCGAAGAAGAATTCCTAATTTTCAAGCGTTGATTGAACGTGCAATCAGAGATCTTGCTACTATATTCTAATAAAGCTGACATAGCCTTATTTCGTAAAACTTGCTAAGCGATGGGAAACGTAACCACGCATTGAAAAATGTTAAAGCGCAACGAAAGTTAAAGGAACTTCCTGACTGCCGTCTTGTGGTGCGTTCAATTGTTGCATTTCTCATAGTTTCTAGCAAAATCCTGCTACGGTATAAACTGTTGAATGGAGTTCGATATACCGTCAACTACATAGCGAGTGGCTTCAATACTCAGCCGAGGATCGACTTGAGGCGTACACTCTTATTATTAACCAACAATAAAGATGTTACTCCTTTAATACCGCCGGTTAACCGAGGGCTGTCTGCGAAGCAGTCCGCTTCTAATATTCAAGACTGTAGCTAGGGATCTAAAGCGAATGTCCCCTTTGCCAATCCCGAGAACTATAGAGCCTTTCTGGTTCTTCAAGAGCATTCGTCGATGTAGAGATCGCTTGGTGCGTTCGGTGAGATCTTACTCCTTAGAATATTCCTACCGTTGCAGACATGAAATTCTGCTGCAAATGCTGCTTTCCTTTTTCCGATAGCCCGCGAGGCCTCTTTCTGAAGCCGACTGTGACAGCACTATAGGTTACTCTCATCTTTCTATACTTTTCTGTCATATGCGATGAAGAGGACGATAAAATAGATGATGACGACGACGATAATGATGACAAAGGCGAGTCTCTTCCTGCTGTTCGAAATGGGTCGACTGCTTCCCTTCCTCCCTGGCTCGTGGCAGAGTCACTGAAAAGTAGTGAGCAAATAATATATGAAGAGCAAGTAAACGGCAACATAGACAAAGTTTCCAAGTTAATTAACCGCAAAAAGGCAGCATTTATTTGTTGGAGTCCAAAGAAAAACAAAAGGAACTGCACAGTCAACGCGACGTACCTGCGGCTGACTGTAACGACCCAACTGCTCATTTTCCTGCTGCGTATGTTAGACGTCGAAGGTCGATGCTCAACTTGCATCCTAATTTGTGAATCCATTGACGTCATTCGTACATAAGGAACTAATCCAACGGACCAGTTTTCATGCAGTTTATTTAGCAATAATGGGATTTGTAGTCAAGCACGGTTTTGTCGCACGGAAAACTAAATTAGGCTATCGCAAATAACATGGTTGCGAGAAGTTTGGCGTTAACACGACTGTTAACAGGATGTCACGGAAACACGGGATAGGTTTCTGATAAGAACACAATCATGATCAGCTACAGCTAAATATATCTGCCGTTGAGGATTAAAGCGTGCCTGTTAACCGTGAGCCACAGATTGTTGGGTATGTTTTCTATGATACTAGGCGATATAATAGCCCACTGTTTGCGAAACGAAACATGGGAACATGACCCAGGTTTTGTTAAATGAAAGCCTGGAAGAAGGAAACTCTTCATGAAGATTCTCTTTATGAAGTTACTCCTCATGAAGGAGTCTCTCTGGTGAGGTGGATCGGATTCTTTGTTAATGCGACAATCCTTACAGAGGCCTCGCAGTGGGACAAGCTCACTGGTTATTTGAACTAGCAATTCCCTCCCCTCCTTAATCGCAGCATGGAAAGAAATCCTTACTGCAACGCCGCGATCATCGATCATCGGTCGGTCCGTCCAGCAGAGCTTATTGGATTAATCAAGTCGGAAAATAAGCGCACGAACCATAAATTCAAGTTCCATTAGACATTATTGTGACTTAACCAGATTCTAATAATCCTGACGTAAATAGCAATGAAATCTCGACCACACTAGGAATTAGTGGTGCTACAAAGAACCTAAGAAATCCAACGCGATAACGCACTTTCAACAAGCATATCCACTCAACCTCACGCCGCTTTTCGGTCAGTCTTCATTTGCGATCTTTCGAGCGGCAAAAATCCATTGAATTCGACTGACACAACAAGAAACTATTAGTTCTTCCGTCGGTTTATAACCATGGGAGTAAGAGAGAGGGAAAGAAAGGGAGAGAGAGAGAGAGAGAGAGAGAGAGAGAGAGAGTGAGGGAGAGAGAGACGAAGGGAGGGTGAGAGATAGAGTATGTTTTCTCAAATCAACGTATTGTCGATAATTTATATTGTCGATTTTTTTTATATACGTGGCAGTTTTTGTATAAATGTGCATGTTAATGTTCTCCATATAATCTATAACAACATTCTGCAAGAACCATCTCTTCCTGTCAGACAACGCCTAGAACCGATTCTACACATGTCCTGTCGAAAGCTGCAATAATGAGAAAAGAAATCCTTAAAGATGAAAAAGGTTGATCAATAAACGCTTGCGAAAAATTATACTATCTTATATCATTTGAGCATTCATTTGAGACGGAGAGATCCTCATGGGCGGAGGTAAATCAGATAGGGACCCCACCATTTCATACACAAGCGCGACAAAAGCCGGTTTCATGATAGAGGAGACGACAAAAGCAGTAATCAAATTCGCTCTTTGTTAATGTACTCATGTCAGTAAAATGAATCGGTAAAGCATCTCAGCTATCAGTCGGGACAGGCACCAAAGAACTTAGGTAGAAGAATATGAAAAGTCAAAGCAAAAGGTTGTAGCAAACGAAACCTTTCACAGAAAGGATATTTAAAAGTTCGCATTACCTTTACAAGGAACAAGCGCACAAGAAGATACAAACTTACATCAACCTAATGAATAGCAACAATATCAAGACTAGACGCAGTCAGCTGTTTGCTAAGCGAAACAGGACAATCAAACAAAGGAGGAAGTAATCACATTTTTATGGCTGAGAGTTCTGTGGCGAACAAAGATGGGTATAAAGAAGGACTATCATCAGCTTACGCTGTCGATCGCGTTTCGTATTTCCCTATAATTTTAAAATCGTACTTCAGCAACTTAGATAGGGCGATCAGTTTCCAAAGCGAAGCAGTGTTTATATTAAAGACACGAAACGTTGAGCGCGTTTAACTTGCGCTCAAAAAAAAAAAAAAAAAAAGGATTTCGTGATACTTAGGGAAGAGTTTCATAGATTTTACAGAAGATTATTTGAAACCAACTTCCTAAAAGCTGACCTTGTTTCCAGGCATTTAAGAAGCGTCCAAATGCTGATTAAATCAACAGGTTTAGGTTAAGTTGATTTTGCTGTTTTCGTCGTTGATTGAAAGAAAAAGTCGCTCGTCGTGCAGGAGATAGCTCGGAAACGTCCATGTAAAGATGCAAGAAAACTCTTGGAATGTAATATGCGAACTTTTCGCCCAAAAGCACCTCTTGCAGTGAGACAATGTGTATTCCGTATGCACAGGAGTGTAAAGAGGCTTTACTTTTCGACAATTTTTTCTCAGATGCTTTTAAGTTCATTCACATGGAATGAAACGTAAAGATTTCAAGAAAGGACTGAGCGATCTAGCTTACCGGCAGAAAAGGGCGCTGACGAACATAAAGCATCAAGAGTGTAAGCAATCATTTGAAATTGAAATCAGAACGCTATTCAGATACGGGGCGGTAAATGCATCAGTAAGGGAATCAATACCTAATAGCATTGATCAGTGCCTAATAGTCACTTCCGTCTAAACACTGAGCAAGATCAAGTCTTCTTAGCTGGAAACGCTAGAGTCTAGTGGCCAAATCCACGCCAGTAATTTTGTGCTGCATTGCTTTTTCTGCTAAAGCAACATGAAACTTACTGAGAAGACTGCGGGCCCTGTAAATAGTTCTTCAATGGAACGATATAAACCAGGCCATAACCTCTCTTTGCTTTCCTAGCGATCAACTCACGCTTACCATTTCTATGGGCTCCATCGATTACCTTGTCGGGCATCAAGGCTCACTATTCTTTCACAACTTATGGAACTTCTGCACAAATTTCATCAGGCACCTCGGTACTCATTAGCGGGATTCTATCGATCCGCAATCACAGCCGCCATTTGTACTCCTAGCCAATCTCGCTTTTCATTTGAAGCGAACTCACTTGATCCGCAAGGTCTGCAATCCTGGCTTAACAGTTATTTCTACTTTTGTTATTCAATAATCATTGAAAGCAAGAAAGGCGTCTTTGCTGGACCCTAGGGAGCTTGCAGCTGACCAGTGTCTTACAAATAAGCAATCCTTTCGTCAGGGTCACTGAGCGACAAATTAGCGAGCTTAGATCGAGCTCGGTTCTTCTTCACGTTTCGAGCCATCGCAGCAGTGCATTTCAACGTACGGATAATACAGCGAACATACAAAAACACATCGATCACAAAAGTATGACTTCCCGTAATCCTTAGGCAAGTCTAAGCACACATCCGTTGGCTAGGAGTCCCGCATCGAATGGGGCTTGACCTTTCAAAGAAAGATTCCGTCAAGAAATTCAGAACATTATATTGCAATCCAGGTCTACTGGCGAGTTGGCAAGTAGATGATAGCGGACGAACGTCTTTGCGCCACTACCAGTTTTCCCCTTAGAGGCCAAGCTGTTTTACTTCAGCTGCTTTGATAAACGCGTTAGTCAAATATCTGAGTAGCATTCAATCAAAACATTTATGCAATTGATTGACCAAGGCTTGGCATTTGCTAGTCACTGCGATATGAAGCAAAACCGATCTTGATTGTGTAAACATATCTGATTTTACGGAAACCTTTTAAGTAGGGCCGAACGTGAAACTTATTGAGAAAAGTAAAAATAACAAACAAAGAAATTATACATTTAGGTGATCATAGACTACCAGAATTTACAATATTTTAACGTGTGAGCAAGTTCATAGTTAGACAATCCTTAGGCAGTTCATAGTTCGATGCTTAACTAATGGCATTAAGTTGCAATTATCGGATGCCCTTGACCAAATAACGGTGACACCTGCACAATATAAAACTCGTTGCGTTTTGAAAGTGGGCCAATTTTCCGATATGACCAAACTCAGGAAGCACTGCCTATATATCTTTGGTTACATTCATTAGCTATTTAACAAAAGTTTTATACAGCACTGATAACCGTGACCCGCCCTTTCCCAAACATTTAAACTCAATCAATTCGAAAAGAAAAAGAATATTGGTGAAAAACCTCGCGCCACGATCTAAATCACCTACTAGCAACAGCACACCGATTACATCACGAACTTAAAGAATTCCAAGTCAGCACACTTTAAGTCGAAACAGCTAGAGGCAAGTCACTTGAATCAATCCTATCGGGTGACTTCCACGATGCAAAATACGGTAGAGTATGAGTGATGAACCCCGTTTTCATCGCAACCTCTCTCCCAAGCAAGTTCACCCTGCCCAAAGAAACCAACGACTGCAATGCCCTGGAAGACTTCACGAGCAACATTACTCTCGACGTTCATTTCGGATTCATATATCTGAGGGCCGCGCCCTACGCAAGAAAACATAAAAAGGATAGAGCAAGTAATGTCAGGACATCGCGCTCGTTTAGCAATAAACTTTTGCTTCAGGTCAAGTAGACACGCTCTCAATGAATCGCGGTCATCCCTTTCCAAGACAGCCAAGCATGAGGTCAATCGTTCTCCTTGTAAAACTACTCCTACTAAGCCGCAGCCGTTGACACGTTCCATAGATTTTCCAAAAATCAAACCTGGACATAATGCTCCCGCAATACAGATGTCAGTTGAAGGGAAGGCCTAAAAAAAAGAACCCAATTACAACATTTCGCTCAAAAATCAGGAAACGCACCAGTCAATTGAAGGTAGGAGGTTAAAATCGCAGCTCCTTTCTTACTCCGTAATAGCTTTGAGTAGAAATGTACATATGTATGTATGTATGTATGTATGTATGTATGTATGTATGTATGTATGTATGTATGTATGTATGTATGTAT
>QQSS02206810.1:0-11712 GCA_003687565.2 Craspedacusta sowerbii
TATATATATATATATATATATATATGTTGCCTGTAGTGATATATTATCGTACGAAGAGATACACTGATTACCAGACAAAGAGTTAAATGTGGAGACAGCAGAAAAAACTAAGTGGTAGAAAAATCTTCATATCATCCAGTGCATGCAGTCTAGAACTAAGCCAGACTTTATCCACGCTTAATCTCTAATAATAAATTTCCCTCGGCAATTTTTAATTACGGTAGTTTGATCTCCCTATATGTGCTCTACCAATAAAGGCAGCTTTTCAGTCAGCGGGTTAGCCTTGCTAAAAACAATTGGGCCCGATAGGAAATTGAAAATCTTACCACCACAGCAGCACCCTTGAACTGCTTTAAGGTGGCAGGAACGATCGCCATGTTTGTCGGTGGCTCGGGCATGCACTCCTTGAAGTCGATCAGGCAAGCAGACGCATTGGATAAATCCTGGTTGCTGCAGTGCACCATCTTGTTGAAGCATTTCTAAGAAAGGATCACACCAGCTCCCACGCAAATCCTTATTATAACCAATCCCTGCAGAAGTTCGACGGACGCGTATCGACAAAATTATTATCCACCTGCATTATCCCATCTGAACTGATTAGGAATAAAGATCAGGTAATGGAACTTGATTCTCTAGCAACTAAATCCAAAAGACTCCATCATAAACTCGAGGATTTGCTCAACGGCTAATAGCAAAGTAAAAAGAGAGACAAGCCTTACTTTGAACATAGTGGCCAACATCTTGAAACTTGGAATTCCAGGAACACCGCCATCTGGAACGCTTTCCTCTAGCGGGGTACCATCGTCGACATCTTCGCCATTTTCTGGGTTTGGGACTTCAGCTCCCTTCTTCTCTAGCTTGGATTGCAGCTTCTTGACTTTCTTGATGTGTTGCTGAATGCATTTCGCTACACCAAGGTCCTTCTTGCACACATCGTAGCTCCGGATGACTTTCTAAGGCAAGCGAGAATTGAGATTTGAGAGAAGCATGGGAGATTTTAGATTTAATTGTAACAAAAAAAAACGTCTCGAATTTGTTAGGCAATAACTTGACAATCCCCGTCTGAAAGTCTAGAAAGAAAGTGTAAAGCGTAGCATGCCTCGAGGGAGACAACCAACACTGTGTTGTGTTGATTTGCCATTCCTTTTAGTTAGATTGCAACAAGATGTCAGATGTCTACATCGCTATCTCAGCCTGTCAATGTCTTTAATCTCCAAGACAACATAATGCCTGGCCAACATGCTAGGCCAGTCAGCTATTCGTAACCTGTTGATGCACCATACCTTCAAGATAGGTGGCAAGATGCCAAAAAACTCCGCTTCAGATTTTCCTTGCCGAACGCATGCCATGGCTTCATTGGCACATGTTTCGACTGCCTCTGCAGCCCCCTGGGCATTCGTATGGCAGACGACGAGCTTGCCAAAGCAGTTCTGCAGAAGATCGAAATTCATCAAAACATGACTCAGTGAAGACTTACAAGAAAGGCGGCATTTTTAAAACCAGAAACATGCTTGTTACGCGAGAATATCACGTTTGCTATATGTTTAAGTGTCCTTGACCTGGTTGCAAGCACAGCTAGTGACTGCTGTAACACTCTACACGCAAATTGCAGAAACGGCTAACGCATGTTGACACCAAACAATTACAAACCTTGAATGTAGCCATGATAGGAGAATTATGGCTTTTTATGATCTCAGCTGGGAGAACATGATTGAAATCAAAGACTTTCATGCATTCTACCAGACTTTTCAAACATTCGCTCGCCTTCTTTGAGTCGTCATCTCTACATTCTTTCAGTTTTTGAACGCATCCCTGTAAAAAAAAAAAGAAAGGACTAGCTTTATTATGCCAGACGATATCATACTAGATTCTGGGGGTTAATTTGATCATGCTCTATTATTGACTATTATGAGATCGTTTCTAAGCAGAGATTAAGGAGGAACGTGGTAGAACGCATCGGTGGTTCAATGATGTGGTTGAACTTTGCTTGTCGTTTCTGAATAAGGAAGTTATTGCATGTCCATTGCAGTTGGAGTTTGTCCATTGGCTTTCAAAACCTTTAAATTCTCTACAAAAAAGGACATGATAATGCCTTCTAATCAGCTATTTCTACAATCATGAATCTATGATGAACAAATAAGCTCCCCAAGCCAATGTCATGATAAGGACTACGAGCACACAAGAAAATGACAGTCGTCTGACTGCACACTCACCGCGGTGAGGATAGGATCGGTCTTTCTTTCCTTAGGCTTGATCTCTTCAGATTCACTGGCAACGCTAACAACCAGCACGGCCAAAGCCACGCTAAGTAGTACAGCAACCTGCATTTTTCGCTAGAATGAGGAGCAAAATAATAACTTTCAGAAATAAGTGGTGTTACCTACGAGCTTCTATTCTCCTAATCTACAGATGTGAGTCGAGGAAACGCATTGCTCTCCAGGTTGTCTGGCTAGCTTAGTTCTAGTGAGTTCTTCTATGTGTAGGCGTCAGCTTTCAAGCGGTCTCGGATGTATAGCCTCTTCAAAGTGTGATCTTTAGAAGTGCATTGTGGCTAACTCAACATGTTACATTTTGTTACTTCGGGATATACAGACATATTTATTTTCACAGCATACACAGTGGGTCACGTTTCTGTTTCTGAACGACTTATTGTCACGTTCTATTCACATAGCAAGCTCTGCTTTAAGCATACAATTAAACGCAATACGAAATAAAGTACTGTTGCTGATGTCATGGCTCTCGGTTGCTATTGATCGCAATTCTAAATGACATCGATAAACACCAAAAAAATTCCTCAAACTTCTAGAAGTCAAACTCATCACTCATAGTTGCGTTCACGCTGACTTGCTTCCCAAGAAAGAAAACTTTGAATTCTGGCAAACGGACTTGCTCGTCTCAGAAAATGTGTCAAACCGGTAAATCCAGTTTGCTCTTCCGTCTGATTAGACAATGGCTTTTCAATAACCTTGCTCGCAATCAGCGGGTGAGGTTTGTTTTCCGTCACATGTGCATTCAAATGCCGATAAAGTTTACTTTTGATAACAATGACCAGTTTTTCCTGTAATTCCTAAGTGAAAAGAGACGGGACTCTCGCACGATCGGAATCCCGTGACAGCTGGAAGCCAGCAGATATCGGGGTTAAACCAACATTGCGCGTTACACGAGCGCAGTCACGTGCTTCGATTTTAGATTCTAATTGGACGTTCTGTTATTCTTACTGTGGTCTTATTGTTTATATACATGCATGGACGTATGAACTGACCGTGGAGGCGGTCTCTATTTTTTCAGCTGTATCTGGTCATGGCTGCCATGTTTGCGTGTTTTGAACTTTCCAGTCCTGCAGGTCTTGCAAAAACCAGTCAAATTAATTCTATGACATTTTCTAAACAAATTTATTTGAAAGTGGTTCCGTAAATCATTTGGTTTTCTTTTCTTCAGGTAAACCCGCTCATGTTATGCCTAATCTATATATGTGTTAAGATTACGTGTGGTTTGCATCCATGAAATCCAAGCCAGCTCGAGATCAGCTGCTGTCAGTGGCGCACAATTTAACTTTCTCTCTCTTTCCATTCCTTACTTCATCCGACGGCTCTTTAATCCGGCTCGGAAGTCTCTTAAATTATTGGATACGACTCATGAACGGGATTTTCATCCCAAAATCAATAACGGCATAGACATTTTAGGAAGGAGATTTCCGCATTTCCAATGTACTCGCCCATGCTCGCAGGCATTCTATAGAATGACTAGCAATTCATGTGCCCGGTCCATTTGTTGCGAAATGCTTGCGAGTCCATTTTGCACCGTCACTGTGGATGTCCGAGCTTTGGATGATCTGTGCAATGACGCTGTGAACACCTGGGTGCTGTTCTCATGAGTTGCTACTCCTGCTAAGCAACGCGTAGTATTGACGTGAATCCCAGCAGGGCCACTACGAAAAGGCGGTAGGGCGCAGTCAATAGCTGCTGGGTGTTATCAATCAACGAAATACAATCTATTGATTTGCTGCAGCTGTCTTCCCACGTTGAGTAGCAAGGAGGGTGCTGGCAGGTTCTCAGCGTGGAGAGTCAACAAATTGAATCAGCAGTGGGTAACGTTTTCAAGGGTGGCAAGTGCGACGTTCGTTCATCCGAAGACACATGTGGAGTGCCAGTTAAACCTGATCGAGAAATTGCCGCATTTCTTTTACTGGACAGCAAAGCTAACCAGCGACCGTAGCATTAGCTGCACGATCGAAAGACTGCCCTCAAAACTTCAAACATCACTGATCGCAAGATGAGTCCGTTGTCGTTTTAAAAAAATGCTTTAGTCGAGGCCTGGATCCTAACTGACTATTTCAAGATTGAATGGAATAGACGAAAATCGATCATGTCTCAATTAAAGAACACCACAGCAACGCGCTATAAAGTGGAATTGGATGAGGAGCAGCGTGACAGCAGATCCGATGCAGAATATCAAGAAATAAATATCTAGGTAAAAAAAAAAACAGCTTACACTAGAAGGAAAAGGTCGTAATGGTACCGTTCTTGTAAGAATCTTGAAAAAGAGGAAACCGCTTGTTTCAGTAAAGAGGACATGTTCCTACAAAACCAATATCTTTATCACCTACATAAATTTCGATAATAAATAATAAGTACATATAAAGCAATTCTTTTGTTCTTAGACGTTTCGGCTAAAACAGTAGCCATCATCAGTAACACATTTCTAAATCTTAGCTTTTAACTTAGAAATGTGTTACTGATGATGGCTACTGTTTTAGCCGAAACGTCTAAGAATAAAAGAATTGCTTTATATGCACTTGTTTTTGCTATAAAAGTCCTTCCGACAAGGATTCTACTTAAAAAATAATAAGTAATAATAATAATATAAATAAAATAATAATAAAAGTAATAAGTATATTTCGTCAGGATATTACAATGAACAAGCGTTAACTCACCAATTGCTCCATGACTGAACACTTTAAAAACAAATTACGTTATAAACGCAGCTCACGGGGGGTAATCTATTACCAAGAAGACACAAGGAGTTAGAAGTTTCACAAGCTGAAAAAAAGAAGGGAAAACGTTCAGGAGACAGACCCTATACACAGACACGTAAGAGTAGGACGCTGCGAGTCGATGAACATAGCTTTTTTAAATTTTCTCTTTAGCTCAGATATATGCGCTTGATCTAAAATAGAAAAGCTTTGCTCAGAGCCCACGAGTTTACAAACGCTGCCCTGCAAGTGTTTCGATACATGAGATGGTTCGTTCTTTCCTTAATTGCCTTGGACCCTTTATGTGTATTGTTGTTGTTGTTGTTGTTTTTGTTGTTGTTGTTGTTGTTGTTGTAGTTGTTGTTGCTGTTAAGAGACTGGAAGTCTCTCAACTGTAACTGACATTACATTAACACAACATAACTTACATTACGAGAAACACTGGATCTAAATCATTTAGGAAGAAAATCTTTGGTACTATAGCACCACGAAATTTAAAAAAAAAGTAAATCTTCGTTTAACATTAACACTCTTACAATACCCATTAACAATACTTCTAACTTTTGTACCAGCAAATCAGACATTAAACCTTTGTACGGGAATTTTAAATATCGAATGCCGATTTCACTTTCTGATTATGCTTGGATGCTGTTCGGAACAAATTTCTTATCAAAAAAAAAAAAAAAAAAAATGAAAACTTGCAGATCCAATAACCTGGAATTCAGGAAACTGGTTCCTTAAAAAAAATATCAGTGACCTTATTAGCATCACTGTGAAATCCAATCTATTAGCTGTTAGTTTTGCGCAAGGGGTCAGTAACAGGTCGATTCAAAATAACCTAAAGACAAGAACTAGATATAAAAGGGAAGGTTGAGGTCGACGCCATGTTGAAATTTCAGGTCGATTCGTTGAGCTCCTTGCTCGATGCGAATTGGCAGAAGACGAATCATGAGAGCGTGTGTTTAGATTACCATGAATGAAAATATCTCGTTCGTGGGCATTGATGCAATCGCACTAAAACTTTCGTATTAAATGTAAAAACAAAAACTTAAAGGAAATCTTTAGTAACGTAAATATATAGAAAAATAAATAAACCAAATGGCTAGCCTGTGTTGGAGTCTTGCCAACTGGCCAAGAGACTGCTTGGAGTCCTACTGAAAACCCCTGGAGACCTCTAGTGCACCGTCTCACAAGAACATAAGCACTTAAGTGAATAGTTGCACGAGATCGTCACAGTTTTGGCAACCTACCCAAAATCACGTGAGCGTTGCCATCTGCGCTGTACGCGGGAAAAATCCCTGGTAAGAAATCAAACAAATAAAGGCATCATAAATGAATAAATAACTAAATAAATAAATACCTAGAAAACGCCAGCACTTATAGCAACTTTATTTAGCTATTGCTGCTATTTTAGTAGCCTTCATCAGTCACAAAAGATAAGAAGGACAAATCAGTTACAATTCAAACCAAAAGCAGCGAATTCATAAATCTGCCAATTTTTAGTCATGATGGCAGGTTGGAGGCGGACGTAGCTTGAGTGTGGCTCGTGGATTTTGGGGATTTACTTAGTTAACTTTTACATGTGGAGATAACGTAATTCGCAGTATTAGTGGGGTTAGCCTGGAGTACCAAACAACTATTTTTCAGCTGACAAACTTTAAATCGACGTCTCTCCTTGATATCAACGTCTTGCTTATCGGTAAGTGAGTTTATTACGGTCTTGTAACGAACAAAGGTTAATCATGCTTACTAATGCCGAAATACACAAGGAACTGAGAGACCTGGCTAGAAAAGTAGCGACACAAGACTCCATCGACGAGTTAAAGAAAATTATCAACGAGCAGAACAAAGAAATTACAAAACTTAAAGATAAGGTTTTCACTTTGGAGGAGCAAGTGGATCACTTGAAGCGTCAGGGCGAGGAAAATGAACAGTATGCTCGCAGGCAATGTCTGCGAATACAAGGTGTACCAAGTCAGCCAAATGAGACAGCGGAGGACTGTCTTAAAAAGTGGCCACCTTGTTCAAAGATGCAGGAGTTGTGGTCCCGGAAGTGGTCTTGGACAGAACTCATCGGGTTGGGAAACCAACGGGCAAGCCCAGACAAATAATTGTCAAATTTGGCACTTGGTAATGTGTGGAGGATAGATTCCAGGCTCTAGTAGAATGGATACTGAGACTATTCCACCGTAGGAATATTCTTGTGCACGAAGATAAAGAACACTGCTGTTCGCCAACACTTCACTTGTTCTTGCTTTTATCCTTGCTCTGAACTTTACAGTTCGGACCCTTTATATACACACTTTAGAAACTAGACTATTAACCCACACAAATTACAAGCAATTTAAATACAATTAGAAAGAATAGCTGATAAACATTAAGCACAAGCAGATAATAAATGATGGCGGGAAAACACAAACAGAAAGTACGCATACGAAAGTGACTAACTTTCAGGAGGAAGTCCACCACAAGGAAGTACCTAAGCCCGTTCTCGACACCTGGCGCCACAGAACAGAAGTGTACAAGGCCAGAAAAATAATTTATCAAACGTTTGGTTACCGTGTCCAAACGGACTTGAACAAAACTAGGCTTGATCTTCTAACGCATGTCAGAAAGTTGTGCGAAGGATCTGCTGCTGCGGAATCCGCATTCGCCGACGTAAATTGCAGCTTGTGTATTAAGATGCGAGACGGGGACATAAACTTTTTTAGTAGTCTTGAAGGTGCTCGCAAAATTCTTGGTCTGCAGAACGCATAAGCTTTTGAGCGCCTGTAACTTGATACAGTCTTTTGTTTATATTTTATCATTTTTGCTGCTTGATGCTGTTGCTTTCATATATTTTGTTAATGCTGCTGCCTGATGTTGTTATTTGCGTATATATACTCATTCCTTCCAATGTTATTGCTCTGCCTTATTGTAGTTAGTGCATCACTCATATAACAAGGGGTTTATCACGACTTATTGAGATCAGAACTATCACTATTTGCTAAGACGTTTTAGTGCTCTCATTGACTTCTGATGAATCTTGCTTGCACAAAGTTTGTTTACCTTTTTTTTTGCAGTTTGTCTCCATCGAGCTTCTTGTGATAAAAATAGCTTTGTGGTGCACGCAGTTTGCGAGAGTCGACAGCCCCTGGATAAGTCGTTAAGCTTTCTATCGTTTTTTAATTATCGATGACAACAGAACTCAATTGGTACCGATTAAAGAGTCGTTGGGGACATGGCGCGCCTAATCTCTACTTTCGATCCCCTCCCCGAGCCGACTTCACCTTAGACTACGTTTCCCTTCCGTTTTGAGCGTATCTTTGTACCAAAACTCATTTTTTACGCTTCTCTGTTGTCTTGAGCGTATCTTTATATCGACCCTCATTTTTTGCAGCATTAACTCTGTAGAAAAGTCCAGATGAGCGTTCTAACAATGCAAGTAATAGCGAAGTATGTCCTTTCGACACAACAGAGAATTTATTTAAGAGCTCTTTTCTTTAATACACGTCCACCCCACACGAGTGCGCTAAGAAGACTGACTCTGGCCACCCACACCTTAGACTTTCTATCAGTCTCTACATGCCCCTTTTTTTCTTTCTTTCTTTTTTTTTAAGTAACAATTGCACTACTAGTTTTGCATAACTTTAAGACGTTCACGACTTTAAGACGGTTATTCGTGAGATACGCCTCGGAGCTTTGGTGAGAATATCACTCGTGGTTTTCGGATTATCGAGCTTCGTCTAGGCTCTTGGTGGGGTACGTTCCCTTCCAATACGTCTGGGTCGACATCTAGTCGTCGTAGAACCATATCGTTGTGCAGCCTTTTGGGCGTGATGGGATCGATCTCGGTGCTGCCTAACTGATGTGGTGTGTTGGTTAGCGGCGCAGGTGGCGATTGTTCCGGAGTCGACAAGGGTGGACATTGTGGTTGCGCGACGGTGCCTGGGATGCTGTGCAGTAACTCGGTTGGCTTTGATTTTAGGAATTGCGTTGCGTTTGCATCGTCGGTTATATTCCTACATATCGGTTGTATTCTTCGCAGGAATCGTCGATTTCGTAGTGTCGTTCGACGGCTTCCATCGACGATAACCACGTATTGTCGATTGGGCAACCTTGCGGATATTACGCCGGTACTAAGCCAATCAGTAGGTCGAAGCCCAAACTGGTTCTGGATTTGTACCGAATCACCAACATCCAGGGGAGGAAGTTCGCGTTTAAATGGTTCTCGAAGTGATCGGATGTGACACTTTGCTAAAGCCATTTCCCGTGCCCTGGCAATCATTTTCCACTCGGTTCGGAGTCTCCAGTTCCCTATTGGTAAGTGGTCACGAAGTGGTCTCCCGAATAGTGCGACTGACGGTGAAATCCCAGACTCTTGTGTGGGGGTGTTCCTGTGGGTCATTAGGGCCCTTCTGCTGCAGCGTTCGTATCTAATCGGCCAGTGATGGGGCTAATATTACCGAGTAGGGCTCCATTCAGTGATTTGACGGCAACTTCAGCTCTTCCATTACTCTGCGGGTGGTGAGCGGAAGACGTTCGCTTTTCAATGCCCCATGTCTTTAAAAATTCGCCGTATTCGAGTGAGTTGAATGGTGGGCCCCCTTCGGACGCAATCTCGTAGGGTACACCGTACATGGAAAACCACTTTAACAGAGCCGGCCGAACGTGATGGAAAGCAGTGCTTGCTATCTGCTCAATCTCTATCCAGCCCGAGTACCGGTCGGCATATATCATATAGGTGTGGCCTGCCAGGTGGCATGGGTCTATGACGACTTTTTCAAACGGCACTTCGGATGGTCTTGACGTCAAGGGCGGCTCAGCCGGTTGGGACGGTGCTTGCTCGTTGCACTGTCTGCGCTGCGCCCTTGTGAGTCGGACGGCTTCGTTAAGACCCGGCCAGAAGCTCCCGGAAAGGTTCCATGATCTTTGCTTGCGCGAAAGCGTATGATATTTGGTTTACTAAACCAAACCATGATCTGATGTCGGTGACGCTCTTCGGGACCGGGAAATCTTGAATGGCTGACAAGAGTTTCTTTAAGGGCTTGTATCCATCCAGAGTGATTTCAAACCCGGCAAACTCGACGTTTTCTAACGCAAACTGGAACTTGTCCTTGTTGAATATTATACCGTTATCGGCGCACAGCTTAATGTAATCGAATGCATGCTAGAATGAGTTAGCGATGCTATCGTCCCAAAGCAAGGAGTCGTCTACACAACGTACTACTCGAGGTTGAGCGGATGTAATATCGTCGAAACGTCGTGTGTATGCGTCACCAGAGGCATGAAACCTCATTGGGGCACGACAGTAGCGGTATCGGCCCTATTCTGTTATAAAAGTCGTAGCCTCTTTGGCGTCCAGGCTAAGAGGGAGGCTGTGGTAGCCGTTCCAGGCGTCGAGAACCGTCTTCCGCGTCCGTGCGGGAACAGAGGCGACGAGGTTAAACGGGCTTGGGGTGTGATGTGTCTCGCGCAGTGTGGCTTTGTTGAGCTGCTGTAAGTCGACGGTGCGCCTCGGTTTACTGTTTTTCTTCGGCGTGATTACCATGCGGGAGCATCACGTAGTACACGTGCCTTGCGGCACGCGTTCTATTATGCCTAGCTGAACGTCCCGATCTAGATCTTCCTTAACTTCAGCTTCCAATGATGCGGGACTGGGATCGGTGTATGGACCGCGTGTGGTATGACATCCTCCTTAAATTTGACGTGTACGACTGATCCAGTCATTTTTATGAGCAGTTGGTGTGTGCAGGTGTTGAACGCACTTGATACGAACGCTGAAAGTAGCCAGTCCTTGAGTTTGGTGACATTTTCTGGTGAGGCCTCCATTGGAATGGAGTCCGGTCGATCCGGTGTTTTGGTACGAGCAATTGGGCACTTGCAAACACTGCTTTTAGCGTCTTCGTCGTTGGGGATTCGTATTGCTGCAGCGAGGTGAAGTCCCTTGTGATTAGGGAAGCCTTTATCTAATATTTCGAAGTCTTTGAGTGCTGTCTGCGAGAGGTATAAGCCTTTGCAATTCCTTGAGATGTGTACCATTTGGCGCGTTAAGCGGGTGTTGAACTCGATTCGAAGGAGCACTGAACCGATGATTCCAAGCTGCGCATTCGTTATCCCGACGATGCGGTGGCTAGTAGGAATAAGATAAGCCGTGGGGCATGACAAAATGTCGAGGAGGTCCGTGCCTGCTGTGCACGTTCGGCAACCACTGTCGGCTACAGCCTCTATGCTGAAATTTGCGTTGGTTCGCTTAGAGCTGAATGGCCATTGGGCACCCAACTTGTCTTGGGCAACGTGCATGATTGCCACGCGTACGCGAACTTTTGGCGGTGCGGCCGGGGTGCGTAGTACGAAGTCATCCACTTTCCACTCCATGTGCGGGTGGCCGCAATTGCGCGTTTCCATTATCGTGCTCGCGAAGGCGACGTCTCCATCGTGTATGGTTGTGCGGACTGAGGGTGGTGTTCGACTGTCGTAACTGAGTTCAGGGCTGCAAGTGGTGGTAGGTTCGGTCAGCCCTGGTCGATGAGTTTCAGACCGCACTGAAAATCCCGCTGCGTTTGGTCTTCCAAGAATGCGAAAGAAGTTGCATTTTCGAAAGTGGCGTCATAATTATCGCCGCCCTCCTCGCTTGTGCAGGTTGCTCTGGAGCTTCTGCCTGACTCCGCTTTTTCACATACCGCTCTCAGGTGCCCGACTAGGCCGCATGCGCCGCAGACCTTACCGAATGCAGGGCAGTCTTTTCGTGCCATGGTCTT
>QQSS02206821.1:0-11709 GCA_003687565.2 Craspedacusta sowerbii
TGTATGTATGTATGTATGTATGTATGTATGTATGTATGTATGTATGTATGTATGTATGTATGTATGTATGTATGAAAAGGTGTCTCTTTTTATTTTTGCTGCTGATCAACTTTTCATGTATGTCTTTTTGATCCTAGATTGATGACCGTATGCTTGGCTAAGATTGTTTTGAATTTAGTCTTTAAATGTTAAATATGCTTCTCGATGAAGACTGTCCGGTGATGTGGCTAGTAGCTCTTGTGCGGAGGCGATTTCTTTTAATTTGATGTTAGTTGGTGCAACAAGTTTTTATTAGTCTGTTTTGTTATTTGTAGATTGTCACGAGAACGCGTTTCCTTCTTATTTTGGTCAAGTTAGGTAACGATTAAAGACAAATAAAAAATGTATAAAGGCAAAAAAAAAGGTTTAAAAAAAGACCCCCCCCTCCCCCCCAAAAAATAAAAAGCTTGGAATGTATGCGTCACAAAGGGTTATTGCGCTGTGCGAACTGCATAACTAACTGACAATGTACGAAAAAATTAAACAGATTTTTATGAATCGCTGTGCGTTGCCGGACTTATTTCAGGGAAGAGCTTATGTGTTACTTACGCGTGTCCATAGATTCTTTGTGTTGACGGGAAACGCGCTGGATTTCTTTAAAGACGCCGAAAAGACCTCTGCAAAGTTGGGCTCGATCGTTTTGAACTGGTAAGAAGTTTTCGGAGGGGTAGAGGCTGTTTCATTGTCATCTTCATGCATTGTTAGGCGTCATGCATTGTGGAGAAGCTATTCGTAAAGGAATGTTTTGCTGGGATGTTTTTTTCCCTTGAACGCGCGGTGCGTTAGCTTCGCTTTGCTGCTGAATGTTGGGTTATGATGCGTCTGGTTTTCTTTACACATACTCGTCTCGTTCAGTCATTGCACTGTTGTACCACCTCCTGCTGCTGACGATGCCAAAGCGAAGGAATCAGGTATGGGCATCATAACGTGCTGATAAGTTTGATGCATAAGTAAATATATTTTTTCCATCCTGAAGTAAAGAGTTTTTTTTATTTCAACCGTCTACTCTTAACAAGCTCGAATGAAAGTCTCACATGGAAGTGTTTGTTAAACGAGAATTTATGGTCTTACGTCTCTGATGTTATATTTAAATGATTCAAATGATTCAAATTAGTCAAATGATTCAATGGTTAAATTATAAAATTATGATGATGATGATGATGATGATGATGATGATGATGATGATGATGATGATGATGATGATGATGATGATGATGATGATGGATGATGATGATGATGGATGATGATGATGATGATCATCATGGTGATGATGATGATGATGATCATGATGATCATGATGATGATGATGATCATGATGATCATGATGATCATGATGATCATGATGATCATGATGATCATGATGACGGCGACGGGGACGGCGACGGCGACGGCGACCACGACGACCACGACGAAGACGACGATGACGATGACGATGTCAGGTGGAAATCTGAAGGCTTCTTTGGATTTTGCAATGTAAGTAAAAAATGCGTCTATATTTTAGCGATTTAATGTTTATTTAGCTATTGATTTAATTTTATTTGTTTTTATCTATGTTTTGCAGGACTTTGGACATTTGCTGTAAACGGGAGAAAGCGTACATATAACCTATCATGTACCTCCCACGCTGAAGCTGTAAAATGGACCACAGCTATTCAGGAGGTATACTTAGGACGTTTATTTCAATAGAGTTGTTTCCTAGTATATAGTACTGTTTGGTAATAGTTTTTATATATTGTCAAGCGTCCTCGACCGTTTGTTGGTCATAACGATTTATGTGATCACCGTTTCTTTTTTACCTATCTCGCATTTTTCTTGGCGAACGTAAATCTGTTGTTCGGAAAAGTTGCTTATCTTATCTTTTTAGTTATTAAAGTTGCTTATTTAAAATTTCATTTTTGGAATTAGGAGGCTTAGCCATTAGGTCGTTGGGAGTATTGCTTACGGGAATTAGTGCCCGTATTGCGAATACGCGCAGCCACTGTAATTTCTGGCAGTTTCAGAGGACGTTTTTGAGACATATGATGTCGTTGCTGCTATGAATAGGTTATGTTGGCGAGCTTTGTTAGTGCCACGGCAATTTTATTTGGTTTTGTGTCAATGTCACGCTAAGAAGGAGAGTTTTTTATTGTATTAATCTTTTAATACTTGGAGTGACAAGGTGAAGTTAAGGACCTGTTCTGGTTTGTTTTGTTCTTGTTTTTGTCTCATGCTTTTGACTGGTGCTTCGGTTTAAGATAATCGACAGCAAACCTCCGGTGGAGACGCCATACGAGAAGCTTGTTGGCGATATTTTGGTAGGGCTGCCTGACTTTGCTAGTGTTTGCTCCACCACGCCCTGTGGGCAGCGCTCCGCGGATATCTTATCAGACTGAGATATTGAACTGTTGAACCTGTTGCTTTATTATTGTAAATGTCTCCGTCGCCGCCTAGACGCATTTGGAGTCCTTTCTTAAATGACAACGACGACGAGTATGGTGGTTGCTTGGCCAAATATCGCGTTCTTTGTACGTCGACCTACGTTCACA
The DNA here is from genome assembly GCA_003687565.2 of Craspedacusta sowerbii. Classification (NCBI taxonomy): domain Eukaryota; kingdom Metazoa; phylum Cnidaria; class Hydrozoa; order Limnomedusae; family Olindiidae; genus Craspedacusta; species Craspedacusta sowerbii. The sequence goes on from QQSS02206821.1 coordinate 2,565, forward strand.
TTGACCTGGGGTGTTTTTGTCTTGAAATTACAGTCGTAGGCGCTACCTGCCATGGGGTACTTGTGTGGGTTTGACCAAGGATTGATTCATGTTGCTGTGAAGGCTATTTGTAGTCGGTAACCCCCGTCAAATATTTTTCCCTGGGGTAATTTTATGCTTGCATTTGTGCGTGTTTGTCTGTGTCTGTGTGGTTGTGCGTTTATTTTGTGCTCAAATGTGAAATGCGAGGTATGAGCAAAGGACTCTATAATACCATCTTGATTATTAGGGCTGTAGCAAGGAGGCGGTCATCGATAGGATATATCGTGTCAACCCGCTGCTGAGCTACACGAAGCTGCCATTAAAGATGCCCCTTCTGCAGCTGCCATATGGTCACTCCCTGTCGCCAAGTATGTCGCTTGGTTTGCAAGTTGCGAGCAACATTGGTCTCCTGTTCTATCTTGTTTGGTCATTATAGCTATGCCCGTCTGCGGTTTTAGGATGCCGTAGTTCCGCTGTTTATGCTCCTATTAGGTCTCAGTGTGCCTACGTATAAAAATATTTGCGAATATTTGCGAATTTCAACCTATTCTCTACATTGCTGGAGACATCGGACATAAAGCGTGCCTGATTTTGTTTATACAGGGGCCAAGGATAAAGACTACGGAACGTTCTACGAAGAAGCTATCCGCATATTCACGTCCCTTCAGGAAATGAAGAAAGTTGCCGATCCGATTGCTGTAGTTCAAGTAACTAGTCCTAAGCAGCTTGCCACGCGTTTTCTAGCATAGATACTTTTACTGTATCGTAATCATGCCTTGATAGGTAGACTAAGCCAGCATCGCTTGCCAAAGCTGCCACATTCTCTGTAACCTTCACTTTTATTTTCTACGTGATGGAAGTGTTCTTGGTTTGTATTCTGCAATGATGCAGGATTGCCGGGTGTTACTTCAGACTCGCACATCGGTATCATCCTTACCAATGTCTTTACGGTCTGTGTTCTTTGCTAGATACCCATTGTGACCATAGTTGGAGGGGTAATTTACAACCTTTTAATTAGCTGCGATATTCACTTTGAGCATATTGGAAATCCTTATTTGTGATTTCAACTTGCTGTTTCGTTTCTTGTTGAACACGCCGTTCAAGTTTTGGTTTTAAGAGCTCGTGGATAGTCCGCTATTACTTAGATTTAATATAGTTCTTTCTTGCCGGCATTTAAAAAGCTTTGCGTCGTGTTAGGTGCTGTTCTTCAGTAAGAATTGGATTTCAGAATCGCAATTTTGCTTTGTGTTATGGTCAGTCCAATGAGCTACATGTTCCTTTGTCTCTGTTTTAAAGGGCATTCTACAAACATGCCACGATCTGAAGCCGATAAGAGACGAGGTGAGCTGCGGGTTTTTTTTTCGCTTGTTTATTTAAGCTTACTTTGGTTTTAAGAGCTGCCATGAAGCTTTTATTTTCATCTATGCTGCCATTCGTCCCTATGACTCCGATCATCCCAAAAACTTTTTTTGAGTATAACATTGGACTTGATACACTATTAATACAGGGGCTTGATTCAACTGGTTTTGAGACGATGTCCTGTGATACTGTGAGTGCCGAATACTGAGTACCAAGACAAATATGATTTGGTGTTGCACCGATATGATGCTTTGACGTGTTTCCACCCGTTTCATTAATCAGTGCTTCTCTTTGCATGGGTTGTGGTCTAGGTCTATTGCCAGCTGATCAAGCAGACGACTGGGATGGAAGAGCCAGATACTACTGAGGGACTGAGATACGTTCAGGTGCGGATATGTGTTCCCGTTCCGTCCGTAATCTTGACTCTGCGACCGTGGGAACTCTTCCGCTTGTTATGTTGACAAAAACGCAATAGTGCTCTGGTCGCTATCGTCGAGATATTTAAAGGTGCTTCTTGAAACCTTGAACATGGTTGTGGTATAGTGTACTGTATTAGATGCTAAAGAGTCGCTTCCTTGTATAAACACATGTTCTCCTCCTCTGCTGCTCAAATTGCTATGTGTCTCGCCTTCTGACGTTCGCCGGACACGGAAAAAGGTTCTTACGTTTATGTATTTGCTTAAGATGTCTTTTTTGGGAGAGACATCCTTATTTGCACTTTGCAATCAATCTTCTGAAAAATTATGTGTTTGCAAAGAATTTGCCGACCAGTTGAAGGATATATGTTCTTTGTCGATGATATAAGGCATTCTCGTTTTAGGTTCTTGTATGCATGGCGTGTACGTTCTTGCCGTCGAGAAAATTTCTGAGGTTTTTGCGCTTTCATTTGAAGAGGTATGCATTGATTTATATTGCTGTTGCTGTAACTTATGATACCTTTGTGCAGGCCTACTGTCTTCATGCCTGCTTTTCTGTCTTTTTGTCTGTTTGTCTGTCTGTTTGTCTGCCTGTTTGTCTGTCCGTCTATCAGTCTTTCATTCCGTCTTTGTGTCTGTATTTCTTTCTTGCTCTGATTTTCTCCCACTTTTTGGCTGACTGATTGACTACCTTAGTGGGTCAAGGTGATCAAGAGTGGAAGATCCGATCTGCTGATATAGTTTTAAAGGTCGCCTTTAGGCTTTTAAACGAGTTCGTAATAGCAGGGTTGAGTTTGTGCTTTTATGTTTTGGGTTTCTCGTTAGCTCTCCCAAGAATCGTTTTTCTGTTCGCTAATCGTTTAATAGTGAAGGGTGCTTTAATAAATGTTGTAATAGTTATGATTTGACTTATTTTATTGGGTGGTCGCGTGTTAGGACTGCTATCTAACCGGTGATGTGGCGTTTTCCAATGTTTTGGACCAAAGCATGTTATTCATCACGTAGCGTAAGCATTACGGACTGTATAAGTATTCGTAATTACGGGTGTCTCGCGGTCGCAAATATCATAGGAGCTTTTTGTGTTTGGGTATGCGTTGCTTGTTTCAGATTGCGAGAGCAGTTTCCCAATTCAGAGATCGCTAAGTATGCAGATTTCGCCTTAGACAGTCTCAAAAGAACACGGGCAAGGTAAAGAAGAGTTTCATATTTGCTAACCCAAGTAGAATATTTATTCAATGCTACCGCGCGCGTGGAGCGAAGGTTTTACTGAACTGGCGATTTAGTAATTTTGCTGCGTATGCACTTTTAAGGGAATTCCCACCGTCCCGGGACGAGATCATTACTTTGTTGGTAAGTTTTTTGCCTCGTATGTTTCTTCTTGTATGTTTCTTCTTGTATGTTTCTTTTCGTATGTTTCTTCTCTTATGTTTCTTCTCGTATGTTTCTTCTCGTATGTTTCTTCTCGTATTTTTCTTCTCGTATGTTTCTTCTCGTATGTTTCTTCTCATATGTTTCTTCTCTTATGTTTCTTCTCATATGTTTCTTCTCTTATGTTTCTTCTCGTATGTTTCTTCTCGTATGTTTCTTCACTTATCTTTCTTCTCGTATGTTTCTTCTCGTATGTTTCTTCTCGTATGTTTCTTCTCATATGTTTCTTCTCGTATGTTTCTTCTCATATGTTTCTTCTCTTATGTTTCTTCTCGTATGTTTCTTCTCGTATGTTTCTTCACTTATCTTTCTTCTCGTATGTTTCTTTTCGTATTTTTCTTCTCGTATGTTTCTTCTCGTATGTTTCTTCTCGCATTTTTCTTCTCACATGTTTCTTCTCGTGTGTTTCTTCTCGTGTGTTTCTCCTCCTCTGCTTAAACGCAGGGCTTGAGGTGTTTCTCTGTTGGCCAGTATATTTGATTAGTCAATGCGACTATTTGGTATCCTGCTGAAAGCATGAACATATGTTTCCCCTTGCCTGCACTCACGATAACTATTCCTGCTCGGTCTTGCTCTTAGGGTCGTCGCGAGATGAAGACAACTGTGTACTGCTACGCCGGCGGGTCGTGTCAGATTTCCATTAACTCGGCTACTACTGCCGGAGAGGTACTCAGCGGAAGACTTTTCTTTACCAAATCTGATTTCTTAAACCTCGTGTTGAATTGGAAACGTTTTGTTCCATCCAATTTTTTGCGCGCGCTTGTGCGTGTGCATGTGTGTGCGTTCATGTGTGTGTGAGTATTTGTGTGTGTGTGTGTGTGTGTGTGTTTGTGTGTGTGTGTGTCATGCAGCTGCTGCACCTTCTGCCCTTGGGACGATTACTGTTGTCTTTTTGTTTTTGTTTTGTTTTTTGGCAGGGAGAGTTTACCTTTTTCACAGCTTTTGTTATGAGTTCCGCTACGTCTGCCGTTTGCGGGGGAGGGTGAAAGGGGCTATCATTGCCTGCAGTCGATTTTCTGATCGTCGTCTGCCGTGTGCTTGCGTTTGTCAGGTGGTGAGGACGCTGTGCAAGGGCATGGGCATCAGTCAAGAATACAACATGTTCGCGTTGTTTGAGAAGTCTGGGCCTATGACAGAGAAAAGCATCGAAGACCGACAGGTGGTTGCTGATATCTTGGCCAAGTTTGAAAGGTAATGACACACAACTATGGGCTTGGGAAGAGATACGAAATTTATACTGTGGCACCTTATATTTACTTTTCTCGACAGTATTGGTCGCCTATTGATCGCTTCTTATGTGGGATGGGAAACGGTTTTTCTTTAATCACCTTAAAAGCAGAAAGTATGCTATAATGTTGGTAAAACTTAACCACCAAGCAGTCAGCATGAAATTTATTTGCTCGATATTCTTACTATTCTTTTTGAGTAATCAGAAAATTTTCACATCCGTGTGAATCTTGAGCATTGTTGCATCTTGGAATATTGGTTTTGAGTCGATTCGATTCGGAGCTTAGTTTGTTCGATCTTGGATTACAAAAGCAACGTAACGATGTTGAAAATAATTTGTTTGATTAATGCCTTGCTTGATATGTTTACATAAGATTGTGGCTTTCGCTTTGGCTTTATATCATGTGGTTCGTGTAGACGTCTGGCCTTTACTTCATTACTTTATTATTCGTTTTTTTTTCAGGTACAAAATCCTCGAGGCTGCCAATCCCAAAAAGCCCAAGTGGCAGATGTTCTTCAGAATATTTTGTTTTCTTGACCCTAAGAACGTGAAGGAAGACACGGCGGAAGGGATGTTTTTGTTCGAGCAGGTATGAAAAGTGTATTCCTTTAAAATCACCAAGTTTCTTCAAATTGTCTTCTGCGAAATCGTTAGGCCCCGATATCTTTCGCAGTTGGTCTTTTATCTGTTTTGATCATTCTTGGATACTGTTCTTGTTAATCGAAGAGCATTCCGCCTCAACGGGTACCTTCAAAGATAGCGCTTTTTGTTAAGTGTGCCGCGTTTATGATCGCGTGTTGGGTAGTATTTTATAACACAACACACACACACACACACACACACACACATACACACACACACACACACAAACACAAACACACACGACACAACACAACACATGCGTGAGCGCTGATTACATGGCATCTAAATTTTTAAGCTTTTGCGTTTTCCTTTACGCTTACTGGCCTTTCTCCCTCATATGTTATGTGACATATGTCGAAATAAACTTTGCGCAAGATGTTAGTTTTCGGTAGCGGTTTGCCCGATTCAACTCAACTGATTTCTCTCATCCCGCTGGATGGCCAGCAATGGACGCACCTGCAAATATCGCGCAAATAAGCACGCGGAAATAATAATGAATGGCGGAGCGATCGATGTTGGCTTGGCTCTATAGCCTCTGATAACGTATGCCAACAACAACAACAACAACAACAACAGCAACATTTTTATGCCTAGGGTTTGTTTGGTCAGAATTATTGATCTCTCTATTCTCTGGTCAGAGTCTCATCTTATCGCTGTATTGTAATTGGGACATGTTTGTCTTGCCCTTGTGTGATGTACCCCATGCCCTTACGTGACATGCCCAACGTGTGACATGCCCTAGCATGACTTGTCCTTGTGTGACATGCCCAACGGGTGACATGCCCAATGTGTGACATGCCCTTGAATTCTTTTTTCTTCAGACTTGTGAGAACGTCCTGCGAGGCAGATACCTGCTGCCTGATCCGACCCTTTGTAAGCTGGCTGCTTATCGGTTGCAGTACACGGAAGGAGACTATCAGGCCGGTACCTGGATGTACGTACCACGATGCGATCCTTTTATAAATCGAAGTGGTACTTTTAATGTCCATCCAGATTGATATTATGCATATCGGCGTAGCGTATGTACCTTGTAGTTGCTTAAGTCGAGAATGCAAGCTGGCATTGGGAAGGGCTACTTTTTAAATTTTGGGAGCCGAAGTTGCCGAGTCATGTTTTGTGGTGTTGTTGCACCGTTGCAGCTAGGTCGACACGTGTTTTTGCCTTAGACGCCCTCATGACGGTCATAAGTCACGTCGCGTTCGCGTATTTTGCGATCTGATTTTCAAATAAGAAAATCAGGGCCCTTGATGGGTAAATCTTCAAGGCAAGGAATAAAGCTTATAATTATATTGACGTTTTTGGTCCTTTCTTAAACTATCTTCTGACAGAACGAACAGGAATACAATTAAATTAAAAAAAAGAAAGCATGCAGAGCACTCATCACTTATGGTGCGCAATGATCAAGCTCTCAATTAACAGGCACTGCCATTTGGAGCGACATCTGCGCAGAGATCGAAATTGACCGGTAATTGATGAGTAGCCAGGTGTTGACCGATTGAGCTCGACTGTTGCATGTGTTTCTCGATGCGTTGGTGCAGGTAGTGGGCTGTCATGCCGATATAGCCAGCGTCGCACTGGCCACGTTGAAATCTATAAGCAACGCATTATTGACTCACAATGTTTGGCTTAGCTTCCGTAGTTCGAATGAAGCTCGCTCCAAATGGGAGTGCCTGCTAATCGCAGTGGCTGGAGATCGCTTCGGCGCTGTGGCAAGGTAGCTGTGCGTAAACGCGCCCTAATGTAATCTAGTGAATTTATTTTTTTAAATAATCAAATTGTCACTAAATTTCATCAAGCATTTATGAAATAATTGTACAAATTGCAAGAATTGCATTAAGCCTTCATAAAGTTTTATGAATTTTAAAGCAAAGATATCTGACGCTATAAAATTTAATTGCAGCGGAGGTGCTCGCAAACAATGCTAGATTTAGACGAGATGTTAGAATAGCTATAAGTTGCCAGATGTATGAAGTTTCCCGACGTTGCCATAAGCTTGCCAGTCCTGCTGAAAAGCATCAACAGAATTCATTTTCTAGTATGCTATAAAAAACAACAAAATAAGTCGTTTTTTTCCTGTAATGACTCAACCGTATACAATTGAGGTACGCAGCAAGTACTGTTCAAAGACTAGGTTTTCTAATATACTAATTGCTTTTTACAATGTTCGTCGTCCGCTTAAATGATGCCCACACCTAACTTTAGACTGTATCTACGCGTTGAGTGCAGAGTGTTCTTGTCTAGTATGGATAAAAGAAGGCTTGTTGGGATTTGACTGGTGTCTTCGGTCGGCAACTGATTGGATGATATATGACTCGCCTCTGTTACTTGCAGCGACAAAGAGATCAACAATGTCTATCCTGTTGGAAAAATGAAGAGGAAGGCTGCGAAGGAGAATCAGTTGGTTGCGCCGAAGGAGAAAATCCCTACCGGCATGATGGTAAGTGCTTTTCAATCTGTTGAGAATGTTGGACAGGAATGAGCCCTTGGAAAACGTTTTCCTCTCATTTTTGAAATGGATTCCTTGAAAATCTTAAGATGTTTAACCCTATGTGAGCACAGATTAAGATTTAAAGCGGATGAGTTGCGGAAATTTGATAAGTCTATAAAGGTTTTTTTTTTCTGCCCTTCGTTGGGTGGTTCTACTCCTCTTGCCTGGGTTTTCATGTCTAAGCCGCGTCATACTGCTTCATGATTTCATTTATTACGATTACCTTTTCGCCTGCCATTCTCTGCTTTGTAAATTGTAGGGAAGTATTCGGAAAGCTATATCGCCGTTTCGTCAAGGTGAGAATGCCTCTACATACAATCTATTGTTGCGGTTGTGCTTGCATGGAGCATGGTTATGTTTCGCCTCTTGTAGTGTAGAAACAATTATTGGATAAATATAAGCTCATCCTTTAGCACTGATATTCTCGAAATCTGGTTTGACAATTCATGTAAGCATGTTAACTTATATAGTTTAAATTGCGGAGTTAAGGCTTAGGATTGCTGGAGTGCGTGAATTAGACGTATATCTTTGCAAATCCTTACCTAGACGCCAGAGGCACAGTATTGCTGGGGTTTTTGTTAGTAGTTAGTCGTAAATTACCATTTTTTTCTGCGAGGAGTAATAAGTCTGCAGACCTTTCAATGCATCTAACCTGAGCCAATAAGAGGACATTTGGTTGTGGGAAGGTTGCCGAACTTTACACAGATTTTATTTTTATTTATTTTTATTTTTTTTGATATGCAGCGAATCAGCTCGAGGACGAAGCACCTCCTCAAAAGTTTGATTTAGAGGAAGAGCTATCTGCAGTGAAGAGCACCGTCATGACGAACTGGAAGAAGCTGCAGGTAATGGGATGGTTTGCCAGCTTGCGTTACTGCCAGAATTCGTGACACAGTGCAGTTTTTGATAAAATTGAGCCGTTTTTGATAAAACATAGTTGTATGTGATAGTGTGACTTGCTGTGTCATATATTTATCTCCAATGCTGCAGGGTATGCCCGCTGAAGAAGCTCAAGTTGAATACATGAAGCTAGTGAAGAGCTGGCACGGATTTGGATCCACTATGTTCAATGTCGTGGTGGGTTTAGTGTATATCTCTGTCTCTCTCCCTATCTTTCTATCTATCTATGTATGTATTTATCTATATCTATATCTATATATATATATATATATAGCCATATAGCCATACATACATACATACATACATGCATACGTGATGGACTGAGCCGTCGTCTTCGACCGATCTCGTGTTGTCAGTTTGTCTTGCGGTGCGCGTAGAGTCCGATACGGGATGCACATGATCTAGCACAGACTTCACATACCCAGACTGATGTCGAAACGATTCGTGCGGTTTTCCTGGCTGGGAGCTTTTCCGCGCGCCACAACCGTCGCTTAAGTTTGCCGAAAGTATTACCAACTTTAGAGACGCGCTATCATACTTCGCCATCCATGGACAGTGCTTTCGAGATCAACGTACATGCATACATGCATACATACATACATACATGCATACATACATACATACATACATACATACATACATACATACATACATACATACATA
>QQSS02206842.1:0-22454 GCA_003687565.2 Craspedacusta sowerbii
GTGGCTGGTTCGCTCGAACAAAAAAATCGGATTAATAGACCGATTGATAGATTGCTGCACGGATGAACGGATGGCTCGATTGCAACGGAGAAATTATTCAGGAGAATGCGAGCAGTATCATAGGTAAATCACAACATATAACACCTAGTAGTCACCCTTAAAAACTCAAGTTAACATAATCGCTCATGCATACTAAGCGGAAAGAGCAAGCCATAAGATGAACTAGCTTCTAACACATGATCTAAAGAACAAAAAAATAAATGACCTCTCTAATATAAAGATCGGAGCAATCATGGAAACTCAATCACAGAATGTGATTGAAACAGGCCTACCTTGGATAGCCGCAGACAGGTCCAGAACTTGAGGGTTTCTCTGTTCCAGACTAAGATCACTAAGTCGCTGCAAGTTGTTCACCATGTCCACTGGGTTGCCATCATTCAATATCTCACGGACGCACTCTGTTATCAAGTCAGCATATCTAAGAAATATCGACGTTTCTAAATTCTTTTCGTTACGCCCACTGTTTCGCCTTTGCTGGGCTTTGACTTTATCCAGATCGGCCCTCAGGTTATCTTTCTCAGCAGCCACAACGGCTAGCTCCACATTCAACGCTTCGCATCGAGTAATGGCCTCTATCAACTTTTCCTGGACAGACATATAGCTCTCATTATCTTCACACACGTTTTGCTGATCTCTCTCGGGAGCCTCAACCAGACTCTGACTAGCGGATACCTTATACAACTCCACTTTTAGCTCAGCGATTTCCTGTTGCATCTGCGTAAAGGTATGGTTCCACTTCTTTCGCTCTTCTTCGCGATACCTTTCCTCTTCAGAACGTGTTTCCTGCTCAAAAAGCAAATCCTCGGCTAGTGAATCCATCTTAGCCTGCATTTTCTGAAGCCAACGCGAAAACTGATATACGGTAAACGAAGCATCCTCATCGTCGAAGTCTCGGATTCCACTTTCTATTGATGTCAAGATGTGGTCTTTCTGAGCTATATCGGACTTCAACATTGCGATTTCGGTCATGAACTCAGCGCGTTCACATGTAACAAGACTTTCCGTTTCTTGCATCTGTGAACTGCACATCTGCAATGGCTGAGAGCTACAAGCAATAGCAAGAGACTTGTCACTATGATGATTCTCGATATCTTTTTCTAGATTTAATTTACTGCTACTACGTAGACCACATTGTTTTGATCTGAACTCTTTCGGCAATTTTTCATTTTCCGAAAGGAACCTTTCATTAGACTCTACAAGGCGCCTGTTGTCTAATAAAAGAGAATCAATTCTCGAACCCTGTGTGCTCAGCTTTTGGCTCACAGAAACTAACCACTTTGAAAAATCCTTTATCGCAAAGTCATTGTTGCATGGTGCGAACGAACGAATTTCTTCCTCGCAATGGGCAATAATGGTCTTCCCAGACTTCGCTTCACATTCTAGCAAATCTATAACAGTTTGCAGCTGACACATCCACTCTGTGAATTCTTCTACTACAAAATTGTTAGCAGATGGCACATAAGGAAACGATCGAACACTCCGCTCAATAAGTTCTTTGAGGGAACTATAATCAAACTCCTTGCTTTTGCTGGGTAGACCAACGTTATGCATGTTTGAGCGAAGGGCATTTTCGCGGAACCAACTTTCGAAGTCAGTTATGTGAAAGTCCTTATAATCGTTGCTGCTTTCCCGAATCTGACGCTCAATTGAACTCAATACAATTTCCTTCATTTGCAACTCCATAGTCAGCACATCGTTCTCACTCCTCAGCTGGCTAAGTTCCTCTTGCGAACGATCTAGCTCAGACTTTTCAAAGGAATGAGCCACTTCAGCTCTGATATCCTGCTCCTTTTCAACAGCCTCCTTCGCAAGGCGTAGCTCGGCTTGAAGTGACGAGATAAGGCTATCTTTCAACTGCAGCTCACTCTTAGCTTCTCGCAGCTCTTCTTCTGTGGCACGATTCCTCACCAGCACCTGCTCTAACTCTTCAGACCTAGCTTTTAAATCATGTGACGCTCCTGAACCTACAGAAATGACACTAAGACTGAGGCGATAGATAGATGCATGCCTTGGACACAACTACAAATCAAAAGGATTGCAAATGGACTCCCTTATACCCATCTCACCTTACATAGGAATACCAATCCGTGAAGTGAAATTTAGGAAGTCATATAATCTATTCGTGTGGGACAAAAGTCCATGCGTGATGAATGCCTATCACATCTTGACATTTAAGTTTTGTCTTTGCTCACAAAAGTATGCTTTAAAAAGGTTCACCCATTCACAGATTTTTATAGAATTCTTGAACTTACCTGATAACTTAAGTATTTGTTCTTTTAAATTTTGCACTTCTTCCTTGTGCCTTCTGTTCAGGCTTGATATGCGTTGGTTATGTGCGCTTTGAAGAGCAGCCACTTCTTGCTGTTGCGATTCTCTCAGAGCCAAAACGGTGTTCTCTGCATTCTGAAATAGGGGTCCGGGAGCAGAAATATTAGCTTCATCTGGGCTGCTTTTTATGCAGTAAATCAGTGATTATAAACACATTAAGAAAAAAAGAGGAAATGCATGTTTTCACGCTTTTGTCTACGAATCCTAAAGAATGAAGGTTTTGATGCATGATAATGCTAAAAACATACCCAAGTGCAGAAGAAAATCGGGCAAGGAAATTTGAAAACAAAAATAACATGCAGCAAACCAGGAAAAAAATGAAGTTAAAACAACGACATCTAGTATTTAATCTTTGCAACCAAAAAAGCAGCACATCGCAGAAACAGCTGCAATAAAAGCGAATGGTCATTACGTGGTAAAATAAACAGAAAGAATAGCCAACGTCTCCATGCCTTGGGTGCAGCTTGCCTCCAGTTTTCACACTGCTCTTGCAGCTCCATGTTGTGCTTTGCGAGTTTTTCTAGTTTTGAATGCAACACGAACAGCTCATCTTCGTCATCTAAGAATACGACGTCGCTATGGTGCGCACTTGGGTGGAGATCACCATTGCATTGCAGGCCGAGTACGCGTTTCAACTCCCTCTAAACGTTGACAAAGTTACTAAGTTACTTATTCTACATTTCAAGAGAAATTTATTATTATACTTATTTGGCAATGCACAAAACTGCAATCGCAATAAGATCACTGAGGACTAGACTGCTGCTGTGAGCAGGCTAGTTAACGTGACATAAAAGATGGAACCACTAAGAAAGGAAATAAAAATATCGCTTTCAATCAACAAAAACACGGCTTAACGAGCCAAACTAAAAAAATGACAGCGAATTGGCATGCTGGAAACTTTCACCAAATCAATCAACCTGAGTCTTGACTTATAATACTGAAATCGTCTTGCAAGACAATATAATTCGTAATGTTTAGTGATTTTGTGCTAGGAGGGAACGCTTGAACAATGAATTGTGAATAAATGGGTACCAGTTGATTGCAAGATTTTTAAAGCTTCATTGTATCCACAACTTTAATGGCTTGGATTTACATCAGTTTCCATTTGTCTAACCTTCTAGAAGTCTGCTTGAATATCTTCACGCTTTGCCTACATAAGCAATTTAGTATCAGAAAGCATAGCTAAAACTTGTGGACCTCAACTGGGTATATCCCGTCCTCATGAAATGTGGGTAAGACTGATTTAATTTCTACTAAGAATTCCATAAGCTTCAAAACTTGCATTAAACGGCTATTAGGGCGCCAGAGAAGCTATACTATCAACAATCTGTATTCATGTCCAAGGAGGATATTACCAACAATCTGTATTCACGTCCAAGAAGGTAGTGATCTTTACAGTGGCTTACAGTTTATAGACCGAAGAACTTTCACTTTTTCAGATTTTTTGTTTTGAACCCATTGATTAGATAGCTATACATAAACAAAGACAAAAATATACCATAAAGAATGGACTTCTACATTGTCTTTAGTAGGGGAGTCCTGCAGTTCAAGCCTTCAGAAAATTATAAGTCATTGTTCATAATACAGACCTTAGACCAGAAGAAAAACAGACCTATTCTTCAAAGAGTTACCCACAAGCATAAACAAATGAATCAAAAGCTTGGCAACATGGTTGTGCAATGAGAGACATTCACAGGACACTGGAAGGGACACCTCAAAGTTGACTCTTGCAAGCCCTTCAGCTTGACCAATTTAAGGAATTAAAACGCATAGTTGTGCATCCTCTGCTCCTGCTGTCCTCCAACATCAAAATTCAGAAATCCTTCACTTCATCAGCATATTTAAGTGACAATCATAATAACAGGTTGATGTCCTGGTCACTGTGCACCAGATCAAAACCAATAACATATTGCAGTCCTAATTTTCTGAGATATAGCTATTAGGGCATGTGTGCCTATGATATCCGAAATACCAGCAGTCCCTTGCGTAAATAAATAATGTCCTCTACTTGTAAAAAAAAAGGTATATACTTGAGATAAGCTACAGTGAGCTAGTACATAAATCTATCCTTTCCAGTACTACTAATATATCAAAATCTGACTCAAAACCCGAACTTTACAGCAAGGTGGAACACAAACCTTGAATTTCCCAAGCTGGTGATTAGCTCAGTTTACAAGAAACACAAACCAGTCCATGAAATAGACTACAACATGCAGTGATAGATCGTTTCACCAGAATCATCTTTGTGGTAAGTAGAATAGCAAAGGTGACGTAATAGCCAAGGTAGAGCCCTCACCTCTTTTTCCAGGTTAAGATTCCTATACTGGGAGGACATGGCTTGAACCTGAAGTTCAGCTGACTCTGCACGCTCCTGCAGTTCATTATTGACACAGTAAACTCGATCTACCTATGCACATAGATTAGAATGCAAATTTCCCAAACGATCTGGCTAAGAAAGTCTTTATCAAAGCATTTATAATTCTACAACCATTGGGTCAATCTGCAATATACAAAGCTAGATATTTTAGCCAGCCTTTTAGGCTGTTGATACTTCTACAGAAAATCATTAGGAACAGTAACATTGAATTTAAGCCAACTAAACTACCAAAAGTAAATATCCAGCCTACAAATACTTAAGGTAGCTTCAACCAGCTCCTATTCCTTGCTACCTTTCAAACATGAATATCATTTTGCACATCATATTTGAAGTGATATGCAACAATGAAGCAAAGAAAACAATGAAATAAGAAAATTAAGACAACCATTAACGATGTTTGTCGTAGGTTTTCCAACATTTAATCATTTAAAACATAGAAAACAATTGGATGGAGTTAATTACCTCTGCTTTCAGCTGGGCAATTTTCATCTCAAGCTCCTTGATTTTGTAGCGAGCAGAACGAAGCTGTAAACCAGCATCTAAATTACATAACAAGCTCCCAGGTAAGTTAAATCATAAAAACAGATGCAGCACTTGCAATTATCATTTTTTGGACTATTTCCAGTTATACCCTGAAATTCAAAAATCCATGCATGAATGCACAAATATACTTGCCTGACAACACTTTCCTAAAAAATGCAGTTGGAGCATACGTACCTTTACAAATTTTTGCAATAATGTTTTTAAGCACCAGTCCCTTAAATTGGTGCTCTTTTAGTGACCACCAATTGGTATACGCAGTTGATGTTTGGTAATATGTAATGGGCATGTACTCAGACTGGGCTCCTGCATTCTGAACATACATTAACAATCTTACATCAAAAGCTTTAAGCCTAAAAAAGACATCTATACTCAGCTGATGACAAATCTCTTTGGCATTCCGCAGTTGTTTTTCTCTACTATTTTGGAAACTTTACTTGCCTTTCTGGTTTTCTTAGTGATACTATATGACAGACACCTAAGTGATGCCAATTATGTCTTTAACAGTGACAGAACGCTTTTTTAGAAATCTAATAGCACCAAGTGACTTAAGCATGTACAAGTTTACACAACTTCTTCAGAACTTTAAGTAAGTTTTATTCGGGGGATGTTATTCAATCCAAATTTCGGAAAATTCCCAGAAGGTACTTGCTGTACACAGCTTCTACTTTAAATTAAAAAAAAAGAACTCCGCGATAAATAACACCTACATAAACCTCATAATCTCAAGACTGTGAAATTACAATTACTGTTCGACTTCTTAATACTAATATCAAGAGGCCGTAGCCTTTATTTAACACGGATGATTTACGCGGAAAATAAAGGACAATTCGGCAGACCTTCTTCGGCAAATCTTCCTTCTGCCTCGGAACCAGCTTCTGTCAGTACCTCCCGCGTAAAACTACTGATATTGTTGGTCAAGGAGGAAATATTTCCACTCAAGTTAAGCCAAGACATGTTTCCAGGCAGCTGAAGAACGAGCAGGAGGCATTAAACTGTGTTTGCGTCGACCGTATTTGTCTCCACACTCTCCGCTAGTGTAAAGTTGGGCTTCTGTTTACGTCAGATCTGACGAACATGGTCCGGTGCTATTGGATGATCCGGTTCTTGGCGATTCCCACAACCCATTTGTAGACAGCTCACAAACTAAGTTTTATATACGCCGGATGATTCCGTACACAAACCACAAACTATTGCTCATTCTTCGTGTCGAACCCTATTCATTAAATTCTTCCGTGCGAGTATAAAACCCAGCAAATTTTGTTAAATTGATAAATCGTTGGCATCATGCGAACATTTCTGTGAGCAGAGCAGTAGGCCTATTGCGTTGTAGCTTAAGCAGACCTCCTGTACTGATCGTATTCTGTTCTAATGTCAAGTTTTCCCGTTCTATGAAAAAGTCGATACATAATTAACTAAGACAACACCTGGACGAAGTAAATGGACTGCTTCCTGTCAAGATAAACCTAGCGTGGTCTTAATTGCAATAACACCATTAAGACCATGAGCATCGTAACAGTTACTCCAAACTACTCGTAGCCTAGAGATCTACTCAGTGATAACTATTCAAAGTACGACGATAACGTTTCATCAACGTTAACAGCCAATATAACCATGCGGATAGAGACAAGGTTGGCGGGCAAATGCAAGAAGTGGGCAGCAACTGAAACCAAATAAGGTTATATTGTGCATGCACACCAACCTAGCATTAATATCCGCCGAAATTTCCACTATTTCAAAGCAAAGAAAGAGCTTTTCACTACACAATAAAAATCGTTACGAAATCGGTAAGTGTATCTCCTTGGGAGAAATCAAAAATATATAAGGAAGTAAGTTCGTAAATAAATAATCTAGAAAAACATGATAATAAGCCCTTGCAAATAAAGACAAAGGCGGGTAACTGCTGACCATACCGACTGGGAAGCTTCTGCAAATGTGATTGGACATGTACTTATTTAACAGAAAAGCCATTATTATACTGATCATGATTAAATCCGGTAATTTTCCAGTTTGACCAATGTAGGCCCTCAGTATGCGATAGGGGTATGGTCTTCTTGTATTCTGAATAAAGAACTGTTCATCGTGATGCCATGATCTGCAGTCGTATTGCGATACAAGTGTGTTCACGATCAAGAAAAATCCCCAAGAATAGTGTTAGCAGTGATGCCATCATGACAGATTTCTTCGCTTACTTTCAATATCAAATTATCACAATTAAAATTTGGAACCCAATAAACAACTATACAAAGAACAATACTGGTAGGCATTGACGAAAAAAAACATGTGGCGTTGTCCAAAGTTCCTGTTACAACCGGGTATGGTACATAAAAAAACTGGGCAGACAATATTGTAGCATGGAGAGAGACGACTACATAAACAAGTTATTTACACCTAATCACCAAGACTGTCTCAAAGAACATATGTAAGCGATGAGAGCACTAGATTCCAAGGCTAGCAATCCGGTGGATTGCCGATTTATATGAAGAGAAAGTTCTAGAAGAAAAAAGAAGCAAAGTCAGATGATGTTATCACTTTCAAGTTCTTAGATCCCTTCAAGAAACCTTTGAAACTTTTTGCTATGAAGCCAGCTGATACTCTGGATGCGTTCACATTAAATGCGATCGTGGGCATGTTTTTCAACTCGACAATCCTGTCAATCCAAACCCAAACAAGAACCTGTGAATCTCAAATCGCTCTTTCGACCTGAAGTGTTTGTTAATGTTGTTTTGTAGTAGTTTTTGTTATTGTTGTTGTTGATTTGCCTAAGCGGGAGATTTTCAGAGTGCTAATTTGAGAATTCCGCATTTCGTCATACTTTGCGGCTTTGAAATTTACAATATTTTGCATTCTTCGCTTGAAAATTTTCTGACAATCCAACCTATCCTTTAGGTTGGCTACTTTCTGACAAAATTACTCCTTCAAAGCCCTACTGGAATCGCTGCTTAATGGTGAGCTTGCTTGAAATCTAAGGAGGCTCCTTACAGCTGCTATGACCAGATGCTAAAATGTTAGCATAAATGCCAAATAGCATCTATCATGTTCCCTGTCATTCCTCCTAGCAGAATAGCGATTAAACGAAATAACTACAGCAAGCTCCTAAATAGAATTAGAACCATCCTTCTTGTACGCAATAAAAGATTGCTGCGTACAATGCACGAATTTAAAAGGCCTGGTAAGGCCTGGTGCAGGTAATTCATACCTCGGGCCAAAGATCACCAGGGTATGGACAAAAACTTCCATGCGTGGAAGCACTTTCAGGATAGTGATTGCGTGCTCCCAAAGGTTTCTTCTCCGTTCTAGATTTGTCCCCCACGAAGGAAGCCATGTGTATTTTTTGGTGTATGCCCTAGTGGAACACTCAAGTTAACCATATAACGTTATCTCTCTGTCTTTAGTTTCCATTATTCTAACTATATATCTCTTCCCCTCAGTCATTCCTCTCTCGCTTTCTTCTTATTACAAAGGCAAGTAACGATGTTCATATTTTATTGTGTTTTAACTTTACAATTATGCTAATCGTTCCTGGTTTAGTCGCTAATTGTCAATCTAGCTTTGCTCTCCTTTGGGTCCGACTTTTATCTTGTTAGGCTCTGTTCTAAAACCTTCAATATTGGACCGACTGAAGTGCTTAGGCCTTCTTTCTTATAGGTTCGTTGCTGTATCTTAATTCATTATAGTTGAAAATGGTGATGAGGCATTTCAAAGCTATCGCGTTCATTTGGAACATTTTTACAAAGTTCGAGCTTCTCAACCTTTGGAAGAATTTATCTATGGTTTTTGGAAATCATAGTCAACTTCAGGCACTGCAAATTTCAAACTTCGATGGTTCCGTAGGACGCTTGACTGATACCGAAATTTGTCGCATAAGATTGCCAAAAATGACGTTAAAAAACTGCTCTTACTAGCATATAACTCATCCGTACCTCAATCTGGTCAAGCAAATATGCAAACATTAAATAAGCTGTTTTAAGATCTTATTCTAAAAACTTCAACGGCTTAAACATATTTTACTTTGTAAAACATGGTGGAAATTATTTGATTAAGGCTCAGTAACTATTGTAGTCACGCCAAAGCACAAAATGTAAGATAATGTAGGTTTATCAACGCTA
Organism: Craspedacusta sowerbii; assembly: GCA_003687565.2. Lineage (NCBI taxonomy): Eukaryota > Metazoa > Cnidaria > Hydrozoa > Limnomedusae > Olindiidae > Craspedacusta > Craspedacusta sowerbii. The sequence goes on from QQSS02206842.1 coordinate 9,415, forward strand.
TGGTAAAAGAAGTACATCAATGCTTTGGAATTTCAGTACAATTTGTCACTTTATTGAGGTCCTGGACCTATCAAAAGTGCCGCAGCAAGGGTTCTTGCTTCTACTTTTCTTTGCCTTAACCCCGACATCGTGATTTGAAATTCGTTAAGTGCTACTATGGACAAAACGTAAAGTTTATTTTTAGAGCGCATTTTCCTAGCCCGTTGCAAAAACTTCATGGAGGGGAGTGTTTTAATGGCTGGTGGAGCTGCGTTTCAATGCATTCTCCAGTTAGGCCAACAGTATCGTTGTGTCTGTGCCTTTAGTCTGTTTGCTAAGGATTGAACTTCGCTTACTCTTTTTCTTGACAGCGCAAGATGTCTGGAGGAGGAAAAGACAGGATAAATGTGTTCCCTTCGCGCATGTAGGTCAATGTGGGTTGAGCCCATTTTCTAGGTGCACTATAACCTCAGCCTTGCATGATACGTATAAGGCCAAGTCAATATTTTATGGTCTCTCTCCCTCTGCTTTCTTTTTTTTTCTTTTAAAAACCTTATATGCTAAAGAACGTATTTTTGAGGAGGTGCATTGGTCTGCCGAACGTGTGAAAGAAAATATTGTTGATATTGAAGTTGCAGTTCTGTTAATTTTAAATATTGAATCTTATAATTGGTCCTAACTTTGGCAAAATTTTATAAAGATGAATCTATGCCGTCCATAACTTATCAAGAATTACTTTGACCTGTTTGTTCTGGCTTTGCTTCCCTTGTTAGGGCAATGACTGTTATGAAGGCTCGACTCAAGGGTGCCCAGAAGGGACACAGCCTATTGAAAAAGAAGTCAGATGCCCTAACTATAAGATTTAGGAAGATCTTAAAGTCAATAATCGAGGTAAAGGAATATGCCCTATGTGATTGCTCTAGGCTCTATTAAAAATCAGTTGTATCCAATTATGACACCAATTTCATTGCCAATGTTGATTATTTTTAGGACTTCCTCACATCAGCAGTACCTAAAAATGATTTGTTTTAGGCTGTTTAGTAAGATTTTGCCTCGACCTTAAATAAAAGCTATGATGATTTGCCACCTATGGCAGACATTTAAGTGTGCATAGTTAGTAAGTTAACCTTTTGCGTGCAACAGAAAGTAAAAGTAGGATATTCTTTTGTGGTTTTCTATTTGGGCGTTACTATTAGGTATTGCCTTCGTGATACTTACAGATAATTATTTGTGACAACAACATGTAAGCTATTGTGGATTTCATGAAGTGTTGATGTGGATGTCAGTGTCTGTCTTTTCAAATGCATGTCTTAAGACGAAAGTTATGATGGGTGATGCAATGAAGGAGGCTTCATTTTCCCTTGCTGAAGCCTATTTTGCTGCTGGTGATTTCAGGTTTGTTAATTTTTTTGATCTATTACTCTGGAGGGCTTTATTTTCCATGCATAGCCAACTCTTCGGTAAGGATTACAGGTTTGTACCTGTAGGCAGAATTGATGCAAGCAGTCTGCTTTTGCTGACCTTTAATATGCTATCCTGCCCCTATTAATTAGAGAGCCTGCGGCAACATGTTAGCACATGGTTTACTTGTATGCTTCTGCAAGGGAAAAAGCCTCTTAATTATTATTTTATCATTCTTGCTATTTTGAGGGTTGGTTTTTAACAGAACTGTTTGATATTATGCAAGCAGGCTTTTATGAGTCTCTTTTTGATAGCTATGGAGGCATAGGTTTGTTTGTTTATATACGCATGTTTGTAGCTTATCTTTTATTCAGACCTCTCTCATTCTCTAAGGGTATCTCAATATTGGTCCGCATGCTTTTCCCTTAAACATGTTAATATTTAGATATGTGAGATATGTGTAGTCTTTAACCATGCAGGTTTATGTTAGCAATTAATATATGCATTTTTATTTTCAATGTTTAACGTTAAAACCTGATTTTTATAGGTCATGGCCATGATGGTTTATTTTGCTGTACATAAGCTGTGTTGTTTTGTATTTTAGTTTGGTCATAATTGAAAATGTTGATAAGGCTTGGACTAAAGTAAAGTCAAAGACAGACAATGTTGCTGGTGAGGTTTCTATAACCCATCATGTGTTATTACACCTATGGTATAAAATACCGCACTGCCTTGTCATGCCTTGTTTTCTTATTCTGATTGTGGGGTTGAGGAGGTGAGCAGTCGGAGTTTGTATGCAACCAAATATATCCAACATCCAAGTAGCCTTGTTTGGGTAGTATTTTAAGTGATAGTTTTGAACCTCATAGTTCATTTTATGTTTTACTGTTTCTGCATTCTATTTCTATTTCTTTTACAATTTTGTGGGTTTTTGACAGTAAGGATCAGATCCGGTGATGCTTCCTAGTGGTGCTTATCCTTAGTTGTGCTTTTTATTAAATAGGGGGAGGGGAATAGTTTGCTCTAGGGAGACTTGGTGGCATGTACTTTGCTAGTCTTATTTTCTTGATAAATTGTGGTTTTAGGTGTCCTATTGCCAGTATTCGAGTCCTATTCTGATGGAGCCAACAGTAAGTAGAAAAATAGTTGCCAACCTTAGATATTAAAATGAGAACCTTGTTTTAATATGCAACTCCGTTTGGGAAAGCTTGCATGGATATTTGAAAATTTCTGAAAGTTAGAAAAATCGAAGGAAGAGCCTAAGCTTTGGAGGGAAAAAAATCGATATAAAAATAAAAAACAATTCTTGTCATGTTATTCTTCATCTTCAACCAAAACCATGTTATTTATTCGATTTTTTCGATAATTTTTGTCGTTATCTTTTCAATCAGTACCTGTAGGTTTATGAAAGTAGAACGCAGGACCTGATATTTTGCCTTGCTACCTCAGATGCGATACCTTAGCTTTAGTTTGTTGTAGCCCTGCGTTCGTAAGCATTTAAGCTGAAATGGCAAAAGCCGTCGTTGTTTTAGTTTTAATGCTTTGCATGTGTCCGTTTTCAAGATTCGATGTCGCCACTCGATATTAAAAAGATAAACATCTATTAGGTGCTTCGCTAGGATAGGGTTTTCAGTTAAGTTTTTTTTTATGGAGTAAATGAGTTTGAATCGAATAAATATAATCTTTGTGGCTGGTCTCGATTATACTTTTCACGCCTCTAAGTCTGCTCTTCCACTTATCGTCACTTTGCTATATATATATCGGTAATCAGCAGTAGCACCTAAGACTTCTGCTATTTGTCATCTCTTTTAGTGCTTAGCTCGCATGTTCCATAATGGCTCAAAATATGGATGCAATGCGTGTGAGCAAAAGTTTTGATAGTTGAAGACTTGTTGTCTTTTGTACAACTGGCCATTAGAAAAAGGAAATTTAACATCTTTCTTATCTAGGTTTTTTCGGATTACCAGGGTTCATCTTTTATATTTCTGGCTATTAAAGAATCGGATATTGAACGCTTTTCTAATTTAATTTTTCTCGGTTTAGTTAGTTCTTGTATTTATGAGCTAGATCATCTTTTCATTTTGATACGTTAATTTTTTATCACCGAGTATTAAAAAATGTGAAATGAAATGAAACATGGTCTGTGCGTTATGTTGCGTTAAACGATTACTTCATAGCATACGAATTGACTGGTTTGTCACGAGGTGGTCAGCAAGTGAACAATTGCTCGCAGACTTTCAATAAAGCCGTCAACTTATTGGTTGATCTAGCTTCCTTGCAGGTAAGCTCTTAATTTATTTTTTCTCGTACTGTCATTTCTTTTAAAATCAGTATATTTAAATTAGTGTAACTAAATACGTGTCGAATGTTCAGACACACTTTGCTTTACTTGTTCAGCCAAGTGTTTGTTAGTGTTTGGATGGCTGGTCTGCAACTTCATGTGTAGATGCGCATATGCGGGTTGATTTGAGTCTAGCATTTGCTATTTTTATAACCATAGACAACAATTTCTGTGTTAATTGGTAATATTTTTCTACTTATTGTATGCCTTGATTGCTTTTTTTTTCATAGACTTCCTTTGTGACATTGGATGAAGCGATCAAAGTAACTAATAGAAGAGTCAATGCCATTGAACATGGTTTGTATATTGCACTTCGTTGTGTGTTTGTACTAGCTTTTTTACTGTTACTGTTAGTGTTAGTGTTAGTGTCTTTTTTAGTGTTAGTGTCTTTTTTAGTGTTACTTGTATTTCCTATAATTGGCTTTCTTTATATTCTTATGTTCGTGTATTTGTATCGTTTTGTTAGAGTGTTGTGTAATATATGTCCTATAAGTTTTGTATACGTATATATCCTTACGTATATAGTCTTCTGTTAGCTAGACTAGTAGTCTTAGTTTTAGGTAGTCTTCTATAGTTAGTCTTCTGTATATTAACTATTTCTTTTGATGCTGCGTACGCTCCTTTGCTTCGCATTTCAATCGAAATAGCTAAATTTGTTTTAGTGGTAACTTTAAATTGCGTTTTCTTATAGGGACTTGCAGAGTTGCTCGTCTGTGATGGCAATTCTAACCGTGACCTTGCTCATTGTCGTCCTTTTTTTTTCTTTTCATTTATGTATTTATGTATTTATTTTTGTATTACTTGACTGTTTGTGGAATTGGGAATTTGCGAATTAGTGTGTAAGATTTTTTCTTTTATCTACTCATCTACTTATCTACTCCACCTTATCGCTTTACTAATAGTTTGATGCGTCTTCGTACTATTTGTTAAGCTTTTAAAAGATAACATGATACATTAATGTTGTCTCTCCAGCCTTACGCTTCTGTTTTTCATCGCAGTCATTATCCCCAAAATTGAAGCTACGATTGCGTACATTACTAGTGAGTTAGATGAAATGGAAAGAGAGGAATTTTACAGGTGCTTAGTTTTGATTTAGGCAGGCTGTTAATTTTGTGACTTTTCTCATTGTTGGTATTTATGGTGATCCTTTTTCTCCCTTATGTTGTGTTATATTTGTGCTAGTGATCAGTTCACCGTTTTCTTTGAAACGTGCATGTGCATCTTTTTTGTTTGTGCTTACGTTGAGATTTTTATGGTGGTTTACGATATGTATAGGGACTCCTACGTCGCTTACTTTCCTTTCGGTCGTGTTAGATTTGGAGCAAGTCCGTTAATGCTTATATAAAAACTCTCTTCTGCCGTATAGACTCAAGAAAATTCAAGAAAAGAAGAAGACAGTAAGGGCTAATAGAGAAGCTGACTTGAAGAAGTACCAATCGGATAATGCATTTTGTAAGTTTCATAAATAAGCGGCCGTGCTAGATGTACCTCTTGCGGGGTTAAGAGGTGAATCGCATTATGACGGTACTTTGAACCAGGAAAAAAATCGGTTGGATGTTTGGGCTGGAGTTGTATATATTGGAACCAAACTCTTTGCTTTTAGCATTTCCAGATTTTACAGGGTATTTTATATTAACGTATTGCATTATCTTGATATTTCATATTTTAGTATAAATGCTTGTACAAATGCATATGTGTGTGTTCTTGCTGATGTTAGTGTCGCCGTGTGGTTTTCAGTGCTTTTGGTCGATAAACATAACAAAAAATGTACCATGGCTTAGAAACGTTGGGCGATTGCTCGCTTGTGGTTATTAAATAATTGGTAAATGTTTATACTCGTCTTTATAAGAACGTATTTAGGGATGTTGTGTTAGGCCCTTGCTATGTATCCGTTCACCCTGTGCATGTTTTGCCGATAGGTGAAAGTTCGTTTTATATCTGAAACTCGTTATATTTCTTCCTAATTTTTGGGGGATTGTTTTCCGCGCAGGTGACGGTCAGAACTACCAAGAGCAGGTCAATATTCACCAACCTAAAAACTTGCTCGTCGATCAGGAGGATGAAGAAGACTTGCTGTTTAAGTAGCAGTACGCTTTCTTTATTTAGAATTTACGCGCAAGTGATTGTGTTATTTCTCTTGGTCACTGATTCTATCGTGCATGGACTGTGCAGCTGTGATTAGGCATGTGATATAAAATAACGCATGTATTAAGGCGCTGGTTCTGTGGATTTCTAATCGCAAATCAAATGCACCAGGCAGTTCTTACAGCCGCGGCATTCTTGTATCAGTAGGTAGTTTGTCGGCAAGAAGTGGCGTATCTGAACTGAGTGTTTCTAGGAGGGATTTGGTATCGCCTTGTGGAACACTTGCTATCCACGTGTTGGGACATTCTTACTTGGCTCACCAGGAGTGTTTGTTTTATCCGTCATTCGTGCAAGAAGTAGGATTTTCTTACACTAGGCTTCTTACATGCGTGAGCTCTCGCTGTAGTCTCACCAGCCCACGCATTTTTTAAACGATGCTTTCTTAATTTTCTTTACTGATATTGGATGCAATGCCTCTAAGGCCGATCTTACATTGTGCCTGTCTCGTGAATCGTTCTGTCAAAGCTGTCAGTGTTATTTATAGATAGCTGAAAATTTATTTGCCCTTAGTCTTACACACAGCTGTTTTCCAGCGCTTGTTGTCGTATTAAAACAGCGACAACATAGGTGCTCAGTCGCTGCTACATATTCAAGCCACGTTAGAGATCGGGGTAGAAGCCCCTCAGTGTTGGTGCTCATTTTGAGGTGCAACTTATTTCGTCATGCAAGTTGCGCAATTGGTTGGCCAGCTCTTCGCTCGACGGAAGCTTTTGCCTGCCCTCGCGTGCGCAATGGTCGTGTTGTTGTTGTTTTTAAATGACTTTTTCTTTTTTAAATGACGTTTTTCTGGTGCCTTCGGGATGCAAAAATGCATTTTGAATTCAAGTGATTTTTTGTGTTTGAGGTGGTCCTTGAGCTTGGACCTTAATTTGCTAAAGACCAAAACTTGGACTGGAGTACATACCAATTTATTGGACTCGTCTGTGGCCACGGTTCATTGTGTTGGAGCGACTGTATTATTTCAAATTGTTGTGGTTTATTGGAATGAAGTATTGGAGAAATTTGCTGTGAAAAATTTGCTATGGGAACATTGAAAAATTGATTCGTATTTTCTTGCGGTTGACGTGTTTGCTAGCCATGCATTTGGTCGCGTTCGTTTGGTTGCATACCTGCCTAAGTGAGCTGTGTGACTGCATGATTGTCATCATGGGAGCACACTATAATATGACGAGCTTTACCCTTAGCCTCTGCGACTTATCTCTAGACGAAATTTTCTCTCGTTTTGGAAGACTTTAATCATCTCTGATCGTTGCTAGCAGCTTCGTGCCAATCCCTAATCAGTAGAGTTAAAATTATGATGCGTACTGATCGTTGCAAGCGAAGGCTATGACAGGCTGCTGAAGTGAAAATCTTTCTTTAGCAATAGGTTTTATTGGTATCTAAGTCGACCAAGTCGACTCTCTCCCTCTCTCTCTCTCTCTCTCTCTCTCTCTCTCTCTCTCTCTCTCTTTCACAGACACACAAATACATACACACGCACGCACGCAGTCACGCAAGCACACGCATTATATATGCGTCCCACGATATCACATAGTGAGGAAAATAATGTTTTTTAATACTGCTGCCGGACAACGGCAGGCAGCACCCAGATAGGTTACCGGTTAGCTAGAATGAGTAGATGGATTGATGGTTTCCTTGTTTGCTTGATCTATTGATTGGTTGCGTTTATCGATATTATTTATTCGTCTATCTACAAGCCGCTATTGTTCGGGAAATGGAGGATCATACCATATTTCTCCGCATATTTGACCGTAAACATCATGATAAACGCAACAATCTAAACCTTACAAATACAATTATAGTTGTGCACCACGATCTAACTGATTGCATACCAGAATACCTTCACATACCTAACAAGCTTGGCTCGATTATGTGTAGACTTTTCTGTGGTTTGTACGTACTCGTTTATAACGGGGTTTACTTCGGTTTGCAAAGGAGCTCTTTAGGGATATTGCCTAAGTGAATACACCCAGTCTACCCCGCTCCAATGAGTTGGATTTACGTTCTCGATTTTGTGCTTGCACCAGCACTGCTTTCCATTCGTAGACGAAGGAGCTCTGGTGAGTCTGAGGATCAGGCTCTTCTGAATGGCTTATCGCGAAGGTGTGCGCAGAACAGGATGGCTATTGGAGGGAGTGGATATATCTCATACATTTAGAATCAGAAAGCAGGAAACCTCCTCTAAGCAGTTCAAGCCCAATCGTTCTTTTAACAACCAAGGAGTGACCCCAACTCATGCGCATACTAGCGATATGCATATCCTAAATCAGTACATTCTCAAAGTAACAGTTTGGAGTTGGCTTGTAAGATCACTCTCCCAACCATAGGGAACAAGGTCCATAGTGACCATAGTGGCAAAGCTTTGCCAGACAAGACACCTAAATGAAAAAGCAAAATAGATGCTTGTAACAGAGCATTCTGGGAGACGTTCCCAAATCAAGATGATGAAGCCAAATAGCGACTTTATTGACGCATCCAATTTAAGGAGTGCATAGCGTATAAATCGTATCTCCGTTGAAATCTTTTTTTCAGATGCAAATACGTCCGCCATGGGAGTCTGTAAATGAATGGTGGGGTGACAGTCAACCAAAATCAAGATCTCACGGCCATTACTGGTAGGATCGAGATTTTGCTCGCGCGCATTTGTGATGTGACCAGTGGCGTAGCTAGAGTAAACGTCACCCGGGCCGGTCAGTTCAAATGTCACCCCAGTGGCCCCACACGACCCTATGCTGAATGGTTAGGTGTACCTAAATTTTCATACATACTCTACCTCTAGGCTCAACTTAACTCTTCTGACCAGAACGATACTCAGTTACTGCTTTCTGCTTCAATGTATGATCCAAGACAAAATCCGAATCCCATACCACAAAAGAAATACCTGGGGGCCTCTTGTCTCGACGCTTTCTTCGACATCACACAGAGCTTCAATGGCTTCCACAAACTGGTTAAACTTCTGTATCACTGGCTTCACTGCATCAGCATGTGCACTCCAGCGAGTTGTGGGCAGTCTCGTCATTGTTAGGCCTGTGTATTTCACTAGTACATCCCAGCGATGGGTCGACAGAGCAAAAAAATTGTACAGCGTCTCAAGACTTTGAAAAAACGTTACAGAAGACGGATTGTTAGCAAACGAATGTTTGCCACAAACGTTCAAAGAATGATGGGAACAAGGTGCAAAAATTGCCTTCGGATTAATGTCTTTGATCCATTGTTGGACACCACCTTGGATTCCAGCCATGCTTGCTACATTATCGTACTCTTGACCGCGATATAACTGAATTTCCAGTCCTTCGTTTTCTAGTTTCTCGAGGATATCGCCAGTCAATGCAGTAGCGGTTTACCTCTCAGATGAAAAACATCTAAACAAGAACTCCCGCACGTCAAGTGTACCAGCGCTGATGTGTTTATATCTAATTTGATCTGTATGCGAAACGTCCGGTATGCTATCAAAAAGTATGCTTAAGTACTTTGCATTGTCGATGTCATAAATGAGTTTTCCAGTCACGCGTTTCGCCAAAAGAGAAATGAACTCGTTTTGTGTTTCAGGTGACATGTATGAACATACTACCTGACTGTCTGTTCTTTGCTGGAGTCTGACAAGATGTTCTCTTAGCACTTCATCGTAGTGAGATAACAATTCAACAAGCTCCAGAAGTTACCTTTGTTTAGTAATGACGCATCCTCTCGATGTCCTCTAAATGACAGGTTCTGTCGTGCAAGGAAAAGAATCACGTCTAAAACTGGAATTACACAGCAATTTGTCACGATGACACGTCGCTGTATATTGACAAATTACTGGTGGTGCTGGCTGCCGAGGTTTCAAACTCTTCTTCTAATGGAGTTGCAATTGCTGCATCATTTTGTTCTTCAATGTCAGTTTGCTCGTTGTCTCTCGGAAGTTTAGGTTGCTCGCTATCACTTGAACAATGGCTTTCGAATTGTTGTTCAACTTGTTCTTTTAGTGTCAGTACAATGAGAACTGTTGACGGTTTCTGATTTCTGTGTCCACTTCAGGAAAGAACCTTTCATAGCATTTAGCGCTGCATCCTTGACCTTTTTTTGCTTGCCGTTGCTGAAAGCCGCTGGGGCGATTTTGACATTTCATTTGTTATTGGGTTTCCCGTTCTGAACATACATAAAATAGATTCAATTTTCAAATATGTGAAGTCATAACGGTCACATTTCCTGTGTTGGCTATAACTTGGCTGCTGTTGTTATCACAATTCTATTTTCAGACTATTTTCGCAACTTAGCCTGGCTGAAAAAGTTTGTTGGAGGTTAGTGTCACCCTCTATATGCTGTCACCCTGGGCGGGCCACCCCCTCGCCCCCCCTCTTAACTACGCCACTAGATGTGACCTTACGTTTAATTTCTTGACCGCTTCATTATGGACTGGCTTTGCTTCAGGGGAGACGAGAAGCGAATTGTGCTAGTAACTTTTAGAGCCTCCTGACGTCAATGGCTTTGTGGTTGTTCTGGAAACAATATGAACGAGATCGGACATGGGTCAGCAAAGAAGTGGTGCGCGAAGCTGCCTTGCCCTACGCTGCAGATTCGAGTAATCGTTTAGGCGGGGGGATGCGGGATTGCTGGCACCTGGTAAATGTTAAATTCTTATCATTTGCTCTCTTAATTAACGTAAATCATTACCCTTTGGACGGCAGAGCTGTGATAGCTGCTGAAAGGAGGGTCATTGCAAGCGTTATCTTTGAGTTCACGGATGGAGGTGGAGAGGCGGCCGAAACTGAACTTCTCGATCGAGAGGATTCTGAGCCACGAAAATGGAGAACGGGGCTGTGTCTTAGACCGCGTGCTTTCCTCTCCACCGTCGAATAGGCCAGCACCGGGCTTGCTGCATGGGTGCGTACCGCCAAGCCCAAGCTGTGGGTGTCCGGAATTCCGCGCCTTCAACTTTGAGTGCTTAAGCAAAGAGTGCTCCCTTGCAAATCCGCATGGTTTCTACAACTGCCCTGGCCATGATCCAGGTAGCACGCAGACGCAGTCTTGTACCAGCAAAATGAAGTCTGAATATGACCATGCCGAAGACGTCAACGATGCGATAGATGAAAGAAGTAAGTATCAGTTATTGTCATGCTCAAAGCTGTTAGGGAAATTCATTTCGATTCAACAGCGTTTGCTAGTTTAGTTCGAAAGCGCTATTAAATTAAGTTAGGATCGGAAAAGCGCTGCATCGCAAGCAAGTTGCTTGCCTCGAGAAACGAACCTTTGCAGGATTGCATGGCATTTATGCCTAGAAACGCCGAGAATTTGCATATTTTTCAAAACTGTTGTTGGCTAGTGTCTAATGAAGCCCGGGTCTTATGAAGCCCGGGTTCGTGACTACTTTTAATCACGTTATTGACCCGTGTTCAGGATTTTCAAGATGTCTGTGTGCAGTCATTTGCTTGCCGCAATCTCTTCTTTTCCAGGGTGATTCGTGTATCAGTCTAATTTTATTGTTCAAATCGTTCATGGATCGTTGTGGTTCTGCCTGTTTCGTTAAGGCCCAGCTGAGAAGCGACGTCGAATCCTCGGCTCGTGTTCTTCCACGGGTTCAACGTGCGACGAAGACTACCAAGATCTTCTCAATCGAAGACAGAGGACTACATTCACGGGGAGTCAAGTTGACGAGCTGGAAAAAGTATTTAGTCAGACTCATTACCCAAATCCGAAGTGCAGACACGAAATTTCGAAACTTACAAAACTTTCGGAGAGCAGAATTCAGGTATGAGCAGAATTCCGATTCCAAATAGCTAAAGCAAATGTTCATCTGCGTTGGGGTTGAACATTTTCAACTGGTACTCAAACGAATGCCAGGTTGAAGGGGACCCAGATCTTGAATTGTACTTCAATCTGCTGTCAAAATACTAACCCTGCGATTCATGTTTGAGGCCAAATCATGAAGTGTGTGCGTCATTAGAGGAAGGTTTGCTAACTTCCTCGAACCTGCGTCCAGTTAATTGTCAAACTGTAAACTTGTGCTATCGGAACCGAGCCGTCAAATGACCTATTCAATTTCTGCAGCCTCGATCAGGCCACCTAAGGTTCTCCTGAGATGTCCGTTTGTCGGATTTTCACTAAGCTGTAGTTTGTTTGGTAGATTTTTCTCGCGCTGCTAACGGTTGAGGTGCCCACCATTTTTACTAAATCCAGATAGATGAAAGGGCGTGCTAGTTTCGAGGTTCGCAGTGAGGTTTTCTGTGCATGACCTGTAACTAGCTATCTCTGCAAGAATCTCAACCCCTGACAGTTAGTCCGTGGTGAGCGAATCGCGTTGGTATATGCTGTTCCTTGATTGATTTCTGGTTTTTTTTTTTGAGAGCAATATTTGGTTGGCCACATCGATTCCAATCTTTCTAATTTTGAGTCCTTGTTCCTAAGATATTGACTGTCATTCTTTTTTGAATTTTTTGTTGTTTTTGCTACTGTACTGACTTGCTTAGACAGAAGCACCGTGAAGATTGAATCTATAGATAACTATAGTTAACTTGCGCAATAAACAAGCTTTATGTGGGGATCGGTGAACGTGGACATCTTTATAAGGAACCTTGCTTGGACTTAATGCGATCTTTAATTATGAATTGTGTTGGTAGGCGGTATTGCCATCTTCCTCCACTAGGGCGAGTCGCTTGTCTATTTTTTAAGACTTATCCGGGTTTCAGGTCGCCTAAGTGTGGCATCTAAAGCAAAACTTAAAAAAAGATCAGCGAGCCGTGTTGCTGGTTTTCAAGTAATTTTCCCTAAGATGGACAGAGAATCCTACAGAAATTCATGATGAGTACATGGCCGAGGTAGCGAACGCCCTTTTGAGAGTAGATTTTACATCAAGCAATATTAATTGTGCCAGATGTGGCCCGTTTATCTTGTGATCTTGTGGGTAGGCTTTGTTCCTCGTTTCTCTCAATTTTAAGTATGAAAATGTCCAGTATTAGACTTTTTTCCTTGGTTTTCCAACAGGCGGTGAGCGTTTTAAGCATCAAATGCTGGTTATAAAAACACGCACACGAGTTTAACGTCTGGATCTAATTCTCCACTTTTTTTCCTGTGGAGAATTAACCATTTTTAAGGATTCTATGGTCTGATAATAGCGAGGCTGTCTTTGTTTCCTTGATTTTCCAACAGGCGGTGAGCGTTATGAGCATCACATTTTTTTAAAAACAAGCACGTGGGT